>JAOYSI010053485.1:0-25287 GCA_025775065.1 Hiodon alosoides
TATTAAGGGGAATATGCTTCTTAGATCGCAGAAAATGTTTTAATTAGCTGAAAGTTATTTTGGCAAAAACCACTGTAACGGGCATAGTAATTCCCATACTTACACTCTTGACATGTTTAACACTCTGAATGAAACGTTGATATGGCAAAGTTAGAAAGGACGCTGAATTGCTTGGCAACAAACATCCAGAACTTCACTTCAGCCATGACTTTTTCAGACACGTTATTTTGTAGTTAATACATGTTTGTTTTCAGGACTTTTTTGGGGGATATTTCTTTTACTTGTGTATCTGTTGATCCAGGGCCCCCTGGTGGCTCCTCTGCCCCTGTTGATTACATGCACTGCCCCCTCCATAGCTACACCCCAGACAATTGGAACACTCAATTGTGTCATTACATTTTTAAACCTTTTCTTGTTAGCCCCAGTTCGCTAATAAATAACGGTTCTATCAACTCAGCTCAATCTACAACCAATGATCAATAATATCCAGCTACCAATAATGGCTGTTAAAAATAACAATTTCTCATTTAAATTTACAAGTATCAATGGCAGTGACATGCCAGGTGCCAAAGCAATTATTTTGAAAAGAACCAGATGCAAGAAGGTGAAGTGTGCAAAGTAATTTAATTGAATGACATCTTTAGGAGGCAGGTTCAACATTGTATTGTATCTTCTAAAGAAATTCAGTAATGCATTTCTCAGCCTGTAATGACTAATTATTATATCTTACTCCACTAAAAGAGATACACCCTGTGTTACATCTTCTAAAACGGTTGCAAAGTCTCTGCTTTGATTACAGCTGCTATGTTCTACGTTAAGTTTGCGTAGTCATGTCTACAATACGCACGCAATACGCAACTCGCTAACACACAACATGTCTATTATGCATACAATCACTGTACATTGAGTTTACTTTCAAAAAGTTATTGGATTATAACACTGAAGGCAAGGTGTCAGAGTTCAATTTGTTAACTCTGTTAAATTTCGAGAAACCGTGTGTCATTGGCATCAGGTGTTAGTATGGAGAACTTCTGAGACTTAAAAAAATGTATTAATCGCAGGTTACAAAGAAATACACTTCTCCTCTTTCTTCATTGGTGGCAGTACAGCGGAAAAAATTGGACAGCACCACTTCCTTTGCCCCCACACCCAAGCATATGTTCATAAACCTTCTTAACAGATGTGGGTTCACATGAGAGAGCTCTAGGTTTACGAGGGGTTTTTAATGTGGAGCTGGAATTGTGCCAGTTGCAGTCAGATTTCTTATGGGTCAGGTGACTCACAACTCAGCTTGTTTGCCATTCTTTATTCCTTGAAGAGTTGGGGGTTAACATTAAAATCGATGACTCTACCGGCCAACCTCAGTGGAGGAGGTTTTGAGATTTTGAAGCATAAAAGCAGGAAATTGTGTGATTCCAAAGGGTCAGAGGAAAAAATAAAAAATTATTATTATAGATAATTATTGACAGAAAATGTATCTTTTTACAGAAATGCGCATTTGCACAATCCTGCAAGATGCACAATGTGATGTATGGATGTACCGGTGGAAGTTCAGGGACAACGGATTTGAGTGGCCTAAATAGACAACAGATGGATCTAGATGGATCCCTTAATTACCTAGACCGGACACACATCAGGCAGCAGTTAAACTGTTTAGTAGCACTTCTAACCAGCGCTATAATGATCACCGTTTTTCTTTAGTTTGCCTCACTTTGTCCAGGAGATCCTGTTTTCCTGCAAGGGTTCTGGGTTGCACTTTCTCTGAGGTCCGCCTGATCATTTCATTGGATTCACTGATTCGTCATTCCAGTTTAATTGGCTTCCTGTCAAATGCTTCTCTAAAACTCCCATCCCTCAGTTTGCTAACTACAATGATGAACACATTTTCTCTTAAACGCCTGCAAAGCTACATATTAAAGTGTTTTTTTTTTGTTTTTTTTTTAATGAAAAGCCGAACTGATAACTCTGAGCTTATTTGACTGGCATGATTTTGTGCTCAAAAGAGTCACAGATGACATTTTTGAGCAACATGCATACAATTTTGTGCAAAAAACTTGATCAAGTCAATTTGAACTTAATTATAAAGTTATCATTGACATAATTAACTCACCCATACTTTAAACAGATTACGTTCATTGTTTACGTCATGTGTATTTAATGTTCACGACCTGCTGTCCTGTTTGATACAAATATATATTTACATGAATACTGCATAACTATCTTTGCTACCCTCTGATTATGTACCCCAGTTGTCCAACCTTGTGAAAGTGAAACTTACACATTCTCTTACAGCAACGGCAAAATATCTGATATTTTAACATTCACGAAATCAAGAAGTTCAGTTAAAACGGTACACCGCTTCATAAATGAGCGCATCTTGCGAAATTTAATTTAAAACACTTTTCAGATTTCCAATACCTTCCATTTTCCCACCAACCCCTGTCACCAATCTTTCTTTTCAATTTCATGGCATGGCAGACTCATAGACGTGCAGTTACTCATTGCATATTTCACTAAAGAATTATGTGGGAGGCCCTTACCGCAGAAGCACTGGACAATGTGCTCTGTCTGTGTGGGTCCCTAATCTTTCTGTTGGAAATAAATAAAGCCGGCCCCCAGCTCACTCATACCATGCACCCCTCTGGTTTCAATTATTTGCTTGAAACCCCAGCAAGTTTCATCCACAATGTACTCCTTGCTGTGCGGACATGCCCCTCAATTCCTGGCTGGCCGTGAATTAGTTCAAGCATGTGCTGACACCCAAGACCCCTTGCTGCGAGAAAGAAAGAGACAGTGAGTGTAAAGGCATCGCGCTCTTTAATTACACAATTAGAGCGCTACATTCTCTGCTTTTGTTCGATCCCGGATTAGACCGTTCTTCCTTCTTCAGCAGACCCGTTACCATAGGATAGCATGAAGGCCACATTGTTTGTGTCTAAATTTTAATCTTCTAACAAAGCCACGAGAAAAAAACTTGAAATTAGCGAGTCGCCACTTTTGGCTCAGACCAATTGTCAGTTATTTGAAATGCTCCGATTCTCCAGTGTTGACCGCGTATTGCTTAAAACTGTGAGGAAAATAAACTCCACAAGATATGCATACACATATGTAATAAATGTCTAGCTTCCCTATACATATATGTGAATAATATCCCAATATCAATTACTTAAAGATTATATAAATATTTTCTTTTTTTTTTAAACTAAAACTGACAATAACAAAAACTGTTCTCAGTTATGTTGGGGTTGCACAAAGCAATTAAAAAAACACTCACGCTCTCGTGACTGACCCCGGATTGGCAAAATACATGATGAAGCGCAGTATCTGGATAGTGGTTATTCTGAGGGGCAATGTCCTCGTCTATATGCCACGCACTGCTGCACAACGTGCCACCGACAGAGCACGGCCCTTCCAACAAATGTCACACCCGCTGTAGTGCAGCTAAAGCCCAGAACAAAACAGATTTTCTGCTTGGGAATTTTCCCAGAGCCGGGCTTCCCTTGGACGGGACAGGAAGTCGCTTAATGACCCACTGACCGGATTGCCTCCCTGCTCCTTTAATACAAATAATCGTAATAAAAAATAAAAATAAAAACAACAAGTCAGCATCTTCTTTTGTTGTCTTTGCACGATCCCCAAAGGACAATGACTTAGTTGTGAACTGCCAGACCAGCTGGTCACCCCCTGTTGATTGAGCTAGTTTTTCTCTGAATTGCTGTATTTGGATGTAAAAAGTAGCTAAATTTGTGTCTGTAAAGGTGAAAGGCTAGTGACAGACATGTCTTATAACCAGTCGCTGGGAACTGCTGGTCAGATCAGATGCGCCTAACTGTCTTATTCATTTTTGCATACATTCCGGTCGTATGACAGCAGCATCTGCCAAATAATACCATAATATTGCAAAATCAGTTGCAGAAATTTCAGTAACACATTTTTACTCAAACCTTCTTACAGTTTCTTATCTGTTTACTAGTGTTCAGTCATTGGGAGTCATTGTTAGGGCTAAGCTGGCAGAAGTGTGGTCAGCCTAGCGGAATAGAGGATATTTCTCCCCTGGGTAACGTTAAGAGCGACAGGAAAGTTCTGCACTGCTTCAAAGACAGACATGAAAAACAGCAATGACCAAAATTTACAAGGTGTAGCTTTTGGTCTGTTCGTGCCTTTCCCTTTGCTCGTGAGAGCAGAAACAAATGATGTGATACTGGAACTTCAATTAAATATAACTTCTCTGGACTTAAAAAGGTCGATTTAAAAGTAAAATATGTAAAATAAAATAAAACAATGTCATCACCATTGGCGATTCTTGTTTTTTTCTCCACACAGTTAAAGTACCAGAGTTAAATTAACTCTGACTGTGTCAATTTGAATCCATGTACCCCCATGTTTTCATAAGAGCACTAGTTAATTTAACACTGGATTTTAACACCTGTTTTAAATATTCATGTCCACAAACATTGCGACATTAAAGGGAGCCCTGTGGAGGCTTGTTTTACAATGTCACCAGCTAGAGGTTGCCCTTAACGCCTTACGCTTTCTGTAAGGCCCTCAGTCTGGGTCCTGCAGAATGACTATGTGCTCATATATCATCAGCCGACTGCGCACTCTGTGACCCCTAGAGGTCAGGGGTCAGCAGGTAGCAGATGGAGATGAAAGACAAATGATGCTTTACTGTTGTTGTCCAGAGGAACAGATCGCAGTTTGTCTTCAGAGACCCGTCGCCCATTTCTCTGTGTAGTCTTGTGGAGCAAAAAGTCTTCACCACATGTTCAGTAGCATACTGTGAAACAAAGCTTAGCTTTCCAATGTATATTGCCCTTCCAATTGTGGTCTTCAACCAGTAATGTACTTTACTTGCCCCGTTAGACAACGTTGGGTTTAAAATGCATAACTTAAAAAAATCACATATATGGTCTCCAGTATTAATATTTGGGCCAACAGACTGCTCTGAACCGAAGATACACTTAAAAGGTCATATCTCATACAGCAATTGCTAGACATCTGCGTATGGTCTCTCGCTTTGATAAATACACTAATACTTGGATTTACCTTAAGTACTGCAAATAAAAATGTCATACGATATGAAGGTCGAACAAATGTCAGCCAAGTGCCATTTACCAGACGTTGAAATCATTCCATCGAACGGAAACTGGGCATTACCTCTGGCCTAAGACCAGATTACCCCACCCTGTTGGTAACCTTAACCTGCAGTTTATCGGTGCACAGCTGGGGGCGCCCTTGTTTCTTACCATAGATAAGTGAAGAACTGCAAGTGAGGTTTTATAACATTAGTCTGTAGACTGTGTGAAATAAAAGTCATTGTGTAATTGAGTGTTGGGACACAACAAGGTCGGAAAATACGAATGGCAATAGCACATTTCACTGCAAGGTGAACAAGCTCCAAACGAAAATTGTCATGATGTCACGCTGCCGTGCCACAGCTCGGAGTACCGTGGGCGACTTTTTGTTTAGCTTCTGATTTTACTTTGACGCTTTTGAGGGGGAGTGCAGAAGCCTGTTTTTTTTTTTTTTTTTTGTAATTAAAAAACCTGCAATCTCTCTCTAGTTCCTATTGATGACTCCCAAACTGGGTACACACACACACACACACACACATGCCACACCCTGAAACACATTCATAACCCCCCATTTGTTTTGTTTTTTAAAATATGTGATCCTCCAGCATGTTTCTCCCAGATGTTATTCTCAAAGCACCATAAACTAGGGGTAATTTGCAGCACAGGTCAATTGAACTGGTAGTTCAGGTGGAAAGAAAACAAAGATATCAGTTTTGTGTATTTAAACTGCGGAATATATATATGGTGGTCAAACATTCCATATTCTAAAGCACTGCATGTATTAAATATCACTAATATCAACGTCAGAGAGGAACCCTCCTCTATCTATCTGCAATATTAATTTTAATTTTTGCAAGAGTATATATAGTTTGTATAAAGATGTTTTAAAGATGTTAAGGAAGTTGTCAGACCTTGTTGTTGAGACTTTCATAAAATAAATTCAATGATTTAATCAACAAAAATTGGTTCTTTCTGATACATTCATATTTATATTTATTGTTACCAGAGCTGAGAAATTAGCTCAGAAATTATTTTTATTTTTTTTTTTCAATATTTTTCACCTGGTTTTTATGAAACAATGTATGCGTTCTTACTATGTGCATAGTTTTGTAAAGAATTTTCCTCTGCTTGGGAGAACAAAGGAAAGATTTTATTCTTCTTATTCTCCTACTTTCCAACGATGTGTAAATTAACGACCTACATTACAAATGCCATGCTCCTTCCCACGCCAAACGAAGGGCATAAAATTCAGGTAGTCATTCCTGTTGCACTGAACGGGCAAAAGGTGCGTTCTCCAGCGCCCGATGTGGCGACATTACCCACCATTATCGCTTGAGGGTTAATGTGTTTTTAGTGCAGTGGGAATTTGCTGCTATATTTATGAATTCCACCCAGACCACCACAGGCACAAGCATGCTTGCTATGCTGTTCTTGCCTTTAACGTGGCACTCCTCACCCCACAACTCATTTAAAACACAATAGTTTTCATGCCGGTGGTGGCTGAACAATACTCTCTCCCCAGTGAATGAATGCTTTTGAACTGTAGCCCACCCTGGTGGAGTGACCACTCGATCCACAGGGTATCACAACTGGCACGTCTTATTTAAATGTGTGCCACATTGGCTAGTTCTGCTTCTGACACCATTGTGGAGACCAGAGAGTAGGAGTTGGGGGTTGGGTTGCAACTTGTGACTTGAATCGTGGCCTCCTGTGATAAAGGAGGTGCCAACACCCTCATTGGTTATGACTCTAAACCTCTTAGTGAGTTTGGAATTTGCCACTGCATTCCATTCAGACTGCAACCATCTCGAAAAACATGCTCACTGGTGTATTTATATATATACCATCAGATAAAATAGGACGACCCTTTTCTTGAGATGTCCCAGCAGATTCTATTGTTGTTATTATTAAAACCAGCAGCTTTTCATCCTGTAAAAATGGCCGTATATTGTTAGTACGACGGAGAGAGTGAAAAATAATTGCATTTAGGCTGATGATTTTGGAGTTCAAGTCCAACTGAGGTGCAGAATTCTGTCGTTTAGGTCCAATTTGGAAAAGGAGCTGTCACGAGTGCAGTCCTCTGAGTTGGAGTCCATGAGTCTTTGTTTTTTATAAAGAGCAACAAGTCAATCATATACAACCTTCTCAACAGTATATCTATTCAAATCAAAATATGTCATACAACTTTTGGACGAGTAATATTATGGATCGGATTTTAGATCACTAGGCAAATTTGAGACACTATGTGAATTTTAATCGTTTTATGCTTTTAGAAGAACCCTCCATTCCGTCACCTTTATGTGTCATATTCATATATGTGTATAGTAGTTGACTAGTTGTAGTAGTAGTATTAGTAGTCGCAGTGGAACTTTATTGACCCCCCACTATTTCAGCAGCAAACATAACACCGTATGGACAAGATTAGCTACAAAGACATAATACAAAATATCCAAAAATAAAGAACTGCAATATACACTATACATCTACAATATATACAAGTGTAACTAACAAGTGAGTAACAGTACTCCTTAGCATGACTAGTATGTGCAAACATGTCTAAGGTGTGAAACACAACTGGTATCGGTCCAGTACGTATAAGTAATGAACACGTCCCAAAAGCCTTGGCACCCTCTTAAACTACTCAGGTCCATAGTGTCCAGGCAGTCAGGGGATTCATTAAACATTCTGATAGCAGTTCAATGCAGTATATTGGTAGTATTAATAGTATTACTAGTATTGATAGTATTAATGACCTCTGGAAGCGTTCAGTCGAGTGCCCTTCTACCTGACCACAGTGTAATGTAGAGGGTGGGCGACATTTTCTTCTATGGCAAGCAGTTTGGAGAGCATTCAGACTGACCCCCAGGACAGAGCCCGCCCTCCTGATCTGCTTGTCCTTCCTGTTAGAAACTGCTGCTTTGACGCCGCAGCAAACAACCACACAGAAGATGCCACTCGCCGTCCTAGGTAAAGAAGAACGTAACTGCACTGTCTTCGCAAAAGACAAGGAAATCAAATCGGCATTAGAATCAATTCAAAAAACGTTTCAGTCCTGCAGGAGAAAAATGAGTGGAAGGCTGTTTTGGGCACAAGCTCTTAAAACACTCCGAAGAAGTTGAACCCCAAGAAGTTTTTACGCAATTGCCTGCATTCCTCCTGCTTCGGCTCCAATCAGACCTGTTTTTCTTTTTCTCTTTTCTACGAAGGCAGCCATTTATTTTTTATTAGATCACAAATTCGAAGTTGACACGAACATGCCTTTTGCATCCAGTTAGTGCTTTAATGTAGTACATGTTGTCCTTTCCTTTCATGTGGTCAACTAACAAACCGGGCTCAATCCTGTGGGCTTTGTTTTTCCTTATTTTCCTTTTTTCCCCCATTGTTCTTCTGTCACATTTTTAAGGTATCACTAATGTGGTTTGTATTAAGTGGCACTCTGAATGTGGAAATTGTGTGGAGATTATTATTCTTTCTTTTAATAGCAGAGAAGCAGCTTTTTTAAGTCTGTCATAGAAATGTAAAACTTTTTTTGGCCCGTAGTTGTTAAGAGTGCATGTCTGATGTGCGCTACTGCGACAGTAAGTAAATGACTTGTAAAAACTGGGAAAACCAACATTAGAGCAATCAACATTGGTGAACTCAGTTTCTAATATCAGGCGTATCTTGTTAACATCAAAAGCAATGAAGCCGCTTAATGTGACTTTAAACCTGCTGGGCAAAGTCAGATTATGAGAAACTAGTGGCTGTGTGAGTTGTGTCCCGAGCTCAAAGACATGTCACAGGACGCCCCGTGACTTCCATGCCAGGCGTAAAGCCACCCACTGAACTCAATACAGATCTTGTTACAGGGGGTTAGATGTAATTTCCAAATACCTATTTCTTTTATTCTAGAACATTTATTCACAGTGTACAGAGCACCATCGGAATGGATAAACAGTTTTTTTGCTCATTTTTATTTTACAACTCCTGAACGAACCCTATTCAACCACCCCTGGCCACCAGGTTCCACACCAACTAGCCGGGAATTGTTTTGGGGTCGTCGCAACAGACAGGAGATATGAGTATGTAAGCATCACTGTAAAACGAAGTATTTAACATCAAATAAGCTCAACCATGAAAATATCTTGAATGCCCTTGTGGGGCCAAGAGGGGCCTCTGCTGAAGCAAATTCAATACAAGATGAGACAAATCACTTATTCAGATCCTGGGCTTTTCCTGACAGGCACAAAACACACACACACACACACACACACACACACACACACACACACACACACACACAGCAAACTAAGGTTAAGGGTAAGGACTATTCAGGGCCACCCACTGTGATTTTAGATTACCAACCTGACTGGTCACTCTCTTTCGGCGTGCCAGACGCATGCATTTCTGGAATTAATTTGGAGCGCCCTCTGTGTATTGATGTATCGATATTTATATAAAAACTAAAAGTTGCAGTTCTGTCAAATATGTATTTAAGTTCAGGGCCTCATGCATGACATAATTTGTCAAAAAGGACCAATCTTACAAGCTCCGCCATATAATCAGAGTCAGTAATTTTAAAAACAGATTATAAAGCAAGAAAACCCATAAGCAAACCTGGGCCAGGCCAGGAGTTATGCAAGGCTAGTTTGAGAACAAACCCTGCTGCAACCATATAACTGTGCTGTTGATCTCAAAAACATGCTGAAACCCTGGCGTGTACAAGGGCTTGCTGATCTCAAAAACTGAGTTGGAGAAACAAGAATATGAGATTAGGTTCATGTGCAAAGTACGTATAAGTATAAATAGTCTTTTTTTTACTTTATAGGAAACATTGTTAATGTACTACTCCGGATGACTAACCGTGAATGCCTAATGGTCACATACCAACACAGCACAGTCCATTTGTAATGGCAAATACCGGCCAATTCAACTAGTGAATGAAATAACTTATCTAGTGGTGGAATCTCCCTGTGCTTTAAACCACTCTCTGAGTATTAACAGGCATCTGCTCAGCTCCTTTACAAACATCCGATGTTTAGTAGCAGGCAAGAATTGTGTGCATTTTTAGATACCGTTTTCCCACACCAACTATCTGCCTTAATTGTTCGACCCAACCCAACCTGGCAGGGAGCTACATTAGCCGTATAAGAAAATGGCTGCAAAAAAAGAAAGTGAAAGCAAATTGTCAGGATAAGAAGAAAGTCAGGCATCAATTTCAGACACTTACTGGAACCAGGGCATAATGCACAATTTATTACGTGCACACACTCTCACACACAGATCCCTGCATGCAAACACACACGTAGGGTTTGCACGTTGTTAAATTCTGTACAATGGAAAAGAACAATCCCCCTTTAAGATTCCAGATGTCAAGGACCTTTGATTTGACACATTATACAGCAGTCTGGCCTTTGTAGTTTGGGTCATGTCTGAGAATTTCCCATTTCGGCCCAAGGTAATTTGAAAAGAGCAGGTGTGCTAATTGCACAGTATATTCCATAAATCCCGCCCATAATTATGTTGGTTCTCACGTTTTCTTTCGGCGATTTTGGGTAGTGCCCCCATGCCCAAGTGCTATCACGGATGCGAGCAGTTGATTTTTAGGTTTCATTGCATTCTTGCAATGTAACTGAGGTGTTTGGCAAGGCCCCGGGGAGATCTGGCATACCTGTTCTCATAACCTCAGATTTCGAAGCGAAAGCTGAAGAGGAGGTTCAAATCTTAGTCTTTCTTCATCGTCTCTCCAGTGCATTTGGCTCTAGACCTCCCTCTTGCTTCTCTAAAAATCTTTTATTGCTCTCGACCTTCCTGACACTGGCTAATAGCCCGTAATTACACAGAAAGAAAGCACTGGGCTGCAGAAGTCACAACAAATGTTAAGTAGGTGGAGAATGCACGGCTTTAACTTTGAGTTGTTGTGTTTAGAAAACAGTCGTTGAACACACTCAAAGCCTGGTATCGGCAACAAGGTTGCCAACAACTGCATTGGCTGGTCGCTGATACACAATGTATTGATGTAGGTCGATAGATAATTTTTTAAAATCTGGCAATTGAATGAGTCTGCAACAAGGGGGAGGGCGATAAATTTAAATGCTTGTTTTTGTTACTGGTATTCTGCCGTGGTTGTTCACACCAATGCACCCTATAATTACTCTGACAGGCCAACCACTTAGAAGTTCATGAACTCCAACCCCACATCGTCTCCCGCTTCCCTTCTCTGTCAACTCATATCTTCCCTACTTTGTGAAAGAGGCCACACCTGCTCAGCAACTTACAGAAATTTAGATCACATAGGTTTCAAACATACATAAAATGTATATAAAAAACAGAGCTTAATTTAGTATATAATCACCCTGAATTAGTGAATGTTTGACTTTGCATTGAACCTTACTAAATTACAGTGAATAAGTGAGTTAGACATGTTTTATGATTCTGAACTGGTGTCATTTTCCCTCTGAACTTTTTTGACGGCTTGTCTAACCTGTGGGCTAATTTTTTCTTTCTACCACTCTACCATTGCTCAAGATATTTTGATGACCTGACCTTGTCTCCAGGAAATAAAAATGTTTCTTAAATCATAAGACGAGGGTGGCTTTGGTTTGTCATCTTGGACCTTGTTGACCACTATTGAAAAACCAGACAGGATTTGAATAATTGTGGCTGCCATGAATCTCTTGCGCCTTCTAAATTCCAAATGGCTATACATGTATAGCAGGAGCAAAATGTCCCACTAGCATCCAAAGTGATTTTTACTAATTCATGTTGTTACTATACTATCCCAAAGGAACGATGCGCAATCCAGGTTTGGGAGTAAAGGTCCAGCGGGCCGTCTTAATTAAAGGTCCAAAATAGCAAATAACTCCTTGAGCTTTGCGCTCCCGGGTTCCTCACAAAAACAATCAGCTTTGATAACAAACTAAAACAACAAATTGAAAGAAATGGAATCCCATGAGAAGGACTGCGAAGCGGACATAAATCACAGCACGGTGACGTCACGTTTCGCCTGCGCTCTTGTTCCCGTTTCGCCATTTTGACACACTCCGGCCCTTGGCTCTTTCCCACACACGTGGCTCCTACTGAAAGACAAAACACACATTTAATAGGGCAGCAATGATTCAATTATCTCTCACAGGTACAGAGAACGTGTCCATCTTCTGCCCAGATGTGCCCTACAGACGGCCGCAAGCCACATTATAATTTTCTGTTAACCTGACATTACTGCAAGACACATGATAAAATATGTGCAGTTAAAAAGGGCTCTCAATTGCATAATTAACAGCTGCTACTTATCTGTGGTTTCTGGGGGTTGCTTGGTATTTAACAGTCATAGAAACACATCCTACAAATTGTTACTTATTTAGTTTCAGTAATTCTAAGTCTGAACTGCATATATTCCCCCATTACCCCTACCCACCACACCTCTTGTTTAAATTTTAATTCCAGTTGAAATCTGAAGAGTTTGAAATAACACACAGTATTTAACATTTGAAAGCATGTAGTTTTTTATTATTATAAAGATTTATAAATCAAAGAGAAAATGCAAATATTTGATTACTATTGGATAAGGTTTGTAAAATTATTGTTTAAATTCTCCAGAAATTATTGTTAAGTATCTACCAATTACTACTCATAGTGAGATTAATTGTGATAAATATAGATAGTTGAGTCAATATTAGCTCAACCTAGTTAGCTTGTATAAATTAAATAGATAATTCTAAGAGGCCATCTTTAGCTGGCTTGACAATGTAGCTAGCTAATAATATTGCGATTAGTTATTTTGCTAAGTTTTTTTATTAATTAACACAGTTCTGCTCTTTATTTCTGACTTTATAAAGGAAACATGAACAGTTCTCTCATGGTTATTCACTGTCCTTTATTTGAACATTAGTTTTAACCAGGGTCTTTAAATGGCCTAAATGTACACGGACTGCAGTCATCTTTCATCTAAATCTGCACAGCAGCAGGTCTCTGGATCGTAAGAGAGTTGAGTGGGGGGTTGTAACTGAACAAAAACAATTTTCAGGCAGGTCAATAATGAAATTCTACACTGGAATAATCAAGCAGTCACTGAATTCTAATCTCCACCTGCTTCCGGGAGCCTGTTCCCTGTTCTTCAACACCAGTTGCCCCAACATTTGTTGAAGATCCTTTCTGAAATGAGTTTTCACACTGAGCCTTGCAAAGCCTGCATGGTATATTCATTTCTTCAAAGGTGTTTACTTTTCTTTCCCAATTGTTTTGTTTTTAATAAACTGAGAAGGTCTGTACTGTTGAGCAGAGAAAATACTGGGAATAGGGAAAATACCTTCTGGGCCGAAAACAACGTTGATTTTGGGTTGAATGCTGTGATGTCATAGTCTGTAGTGGGGTTAATTCTCCACTTTTAGTTTTTTACTTTTTTTCTCTTATTTTTCTTGTCATTACGCTTACTATACAAACTGTAATCCCAGCTTGTTCCTGCTGCACGGTGGCAATTATCTTTCAATTTTGCAAATCAGGGATTTGAATATGGTACCATACAGAATTCCATTCAGAAGTCTTAAAATGAAAATCAATATTTTGATTGAATAAGGGTTCTCTCCACGAGCTGTGTAAATATTTCTCACATGTATGTATTGTCTTTGGCAGGGGCTCACAGCAAAGTGCTCCTGTTGTGACCAACGATAAGGGCAAAGGGGAAATGGTATGGAGACTGGGTATCTTCACATTCTCTGTTTGGGGTGACCGAGTTCATCCGCCCCTGGACTGAAATATTCCCGGGACTGTATCTCACCTGTCATTAGATACTAAGACAGCTATCAAATCATTGTGTCGGGCTCCTCAAAGTGTCAGATTCCTCAAAGCATATTTGAACAAAATTGAAGTTCTGTATGATACCAGACAGCTTTAAACATTTTGACACCAACCTACCAAACAATGTAACAGTGACAGATTGTTTGCAAATAGAATACCACAGGTATTGTCATTCTGCAATGGGCAGAATGACAATGCCTGCAATTTCAAACTTGTAGGGGGGAGTGACTTGTGTTCTCTGGCCATTTTATTTGAGCAGGTCAAATAAACAGAATATGCCTATACGTTTATATAGGTTTATGTAGAATGACAGTGTGACCTGGGAAGTGAACTCTATAGACATAAGCGTGGCTGGGATAGGAGGGCACTTTAAAATTATGGATTGGAAATGCCACATAATTTATCTAAAGAAACAGTCAAGGGCAGGAGTTCATCCACATCAAAGGGTCTCAGGCCCCAGATTTTGTCCCTGCTCTCTTTGAAGTCCTAGGATTAAACTCTTTCTCAAAGCTCGACTGAGGAGAGCGAAAGTCAGCGAAAGTTGTGAAAGGAGTGAAACCAGATGTTGATTACTGTGATTGTACGTGATCGATTGTATTCTCTGCAGCATATTAAATGGCAAATAGTTTCTATTGACTCGTTTTAGACAAGGTATGGATTTCCGTTTCTGAAAGTTTAGATATTTAGACCAAAATAAATCTAATAATGGAATTATATTATGCAAAATATGAGCCCTGCATTTAAAGCACCCTAAGGAAATTCTGTTGAAGGTCATTTTTTTTATAAAGTTGATCCGCTGAACTTGGGAATTTTGAGATTGTTATAAAAACCCAGCATGGAATAAAGAGAACTGGCTGAGATAGACTGCAGGCAGCCTGGACTGAAAACAATGGACACCATTCATCATTCAGAGATATCAGCCAGCAATGCAATGTGAGCGCTTTAGTAATGAGTGCCACGTGGTGCCCACTGATCTCAGCCAGCTGAGCAGTGGAGATGCTCCAGGCAGATCCTATCTCGGTGGGAAGACCGGTACGGTGAAGCGCGGTGCGAACTGTACCCTCTGAATACAGAGGCATCAGAGAGGCCCGGTCGTGCGTCCTTCCCAGCACACACAACGCTTCTGGCCCTGTCAGTGGGCTCATCTTGTTCTACAGTAAATAAAACATTGCGGGGTCCGGATGCCCCAAAATCCCCTTCCTGAAATAGATGGCTGCAAACAGGATCATTTCTTTAATCTGGTGTACCTGGCAATTTCATGGAGGATTTTGCTATGCAAAACACTTTGAGTGGCTTTTTAGTGGAGTAGTGTTTTTGCAGTGTTCTGGATTTGTGACACCAGGCAAATTCAACTCAGGGATTTAGTTCTTTCAGATGCCTCCGGATATTTTCGCTTTTTAATTTAAAATAACAGATTGCGTGGGTGGCAAGGGATTGATATGGAAGTGAATTAAAACACGCTACTGTAGAAAAAAGGTTCTTACTCAGAAACCGTTGTAGTAGTAAACATTTTATTTAGCTTTGTAGAATGAATTAAATGAATCCCCAATTTAATCAGCCCTGGCTAATTTGGTGTATATGTACATTCCAATTTAGAATTAAAGACTGAGCCCTCTCTAAAGTTCAAAGCTGATGTTCATGTCCTGAATTGTAGTTTTTGTCTTCTCATTCAAACCCAGATTTTTTAATCTTCCAGCCCAGCTGAGAAGAAAGGCCCATACTGTACTCTCATGATAGTTTATTAGCTTTTAGATTGAATTATTTTTTTATCTGTTCTTGAAAATATTTGGATAAAAATGTATTGGACCGGAGTTGATTTTTATTAGACTGGGGGTGGTTGTCTGTTTGTCACAATATCACTGGTTTCAATTTCTGAGACCTTATTTCAATTTTTACCAAATTAACATTAAACGTAATAATACATTTTATATAATATAATTTCCTAAAACATGTCTTAATTGATTCAAGCTATTTTCTAAGTTAAAAAAAGAAAACTTAACAAAAAAAAAATGTTTTAAGTCCTCATCTGGTTTCTCTGATAAGGTCCACATGCAAAGTAACTATAAAACCAAACTAAATATATCAGAAATATCAGATGCCAGAACTGCTCGAACTGCTCATCACTCTGCCTTCTAGGAGCCAAGACAGCCACAGAGCTCAGGCCCAGCCCAGTTCGGCTCCAGTGCCGTCATTTGCAAAAAGCTTGTGTTTGGAATTGACAGGGCTGTGTAAACCTCAGACTTGTCATCCACGTGAGACGGATTCTCTAAATTGCCTTCTGAAACATCTGCCCCTGAGTTAAGTCAACAGGTCGCATACCCTTGCTCAAACACCGTGGCGTATGCTGCAGTTGGGTCATGAAGTTGTGGACGAAGGGCTTAGCTTGCCTCACGTACTGTTACTAAATAACTCGGTATTTACGTTGGCCGAAAAGAACTGCCCTAGAATCAACGTGCAGCTGACTGAAAAGGTATTGCTTCTCCTTTCCCTTCTCCTTTCACATCTGGGACTGTCAAGGCTTAATTTCATCCCTGGGGGTCCCAGCTCACCTGGTCTGTAATAGGTTGATGGGAAAGTCTTGGCAATCGAGCATAAGCTCCCTTCATCCAGGCAAAGATTCCACACGTGGAAATACATCCTGGCACTATAGGAGCAGACCAAAGCTTTGCCATTAACAAAGGGAAGTGGAAAAGTAAACTAGAAAAGCCTCCCGACTGTGGGTTTTAGAGGGGGGAACCTGTAGTCCAAGTGAGATGAGTGGATAATTGGGTCTGACGAACTTGGAGACCAGGGAGCATCTGGAAAGCTACTGCTGGGTGAGGAAGATGGGACATGACTTTCAGTTGTGGATGGTTATTTGTTCCGTTCCTGTCCCAGGAAATTGGGAGAACGCATAAGCTGTCCGAGCCAGCCAGCCTCCCCTTGTCATTTTTCAGGAACGAACCGGTTTGTTTATCTGGAATTCACAGAAATGCATGCACCTGTCATTTACGTGTTTCCACACTAATTATATACTTTCGTTGTTGGCCAAGTCTGCCTGCAGAAATCCATTTTTAAGTTTTAAGGTTTCTATAGGCAGTTTTGAAGTGTCAAATTGAAGTGATTAACACAAAATTAATCATTTTAAATTTAAGAGAGTTTAATGGTATTGTCTCTTTACATGTCATATTTCTATCTTATATTGGTTGTATGGGACAAGCATTTGTAGAATACAGCTTCGATAAATGTAATCAACCAGCCAGTAATGTATAATTACATTATTATAAAGATTAGAAAATTATAAAGACAGACTATAAACTAATTTACATCAAACACGTTTAAACAATAAGGGATTTCATTTGACTTAACAAAGCAGGAGCAAACAATCACATCCCTGTCCAATCAAACAAAAGTTTAGATTTTTCTGTCACATCAAGAGTCATATTCGTAAATTATCTACCAATTAAAATCCAAGTAAATGTGCCATGGAACACAAGCAACTTTTAAAAAGGCAGGATTAGGATCTTGTGAAAGAACATTCTCCAATTACACGCATACCCTCCGGTGGTTGTAATGAGAGTTACATCTTAAATTAAACAAATCTAGTGCAGACCCCAGACACCTGTGAATACCAACCAAAAGGTTTATGCTTACATTCATAATCTTAATATTTAGAAGCTTTGCTCAACACTGTCCATGGACTGTAATCACTACATAGCGACTACATGTGCAAAATTATCAATAGCCGTTAAAATTGGATTCTGTATTGGCTTTTGACATTCCTTCTCAGCAGTCCCACCAGTACGACCAGACTGACCCAAACTCCCCTTTCCTGCATTCCCACACAAGAAAGGATACAAACCACTTACCAAGTGGATGTTGGCTAGAGTATGCGATCTTAATGTAAAGAACAATGGTCTCATCAAGATGGTTAAATATAGCTGAGGGAAATTATTGAGGAAGGAAGCTGAGCCACAAATACTCAGAGTGATTTTCAATAGCTTGTATTGTGTGTTCTAGGACTGGCGTCTAACTCTGCCAAGTTGAGGAGGTTTTCCTTATCCGTGGCTTCTCAGTCAGGTCATTTCAGTTCTCTGGCTTCCGACTGCCAGCACTGAATGTCACTCCTTCTGGTCACATACATTTTTGTTGATTCATATGTACACTCAATCTCTTGTCAGTTGATTCTCCCCACACATCGTATATAAACACCCTAGTAAAACAGGGAAAGATTAACCCAGGGGGAGGAGACTGGCAAACCACATACATCACTTTTAAAACCTCCACCTTGTCACATAGCTGACAAAAAATGCATTTCCAGGCTGACCGTCAGCACACTGGTACATATGTTCTCCAATAAAAATCGCCCATATTGAATAACATTTCAGGTTACCAAACGGTCACCGTTAGCTCCAAGAATTACAATGGCACAGTGGCCAAATCCACTGTTGTTTTCAGGGCATGAGGAAGTCTACAGGCATCTGTGAGCAGCTGCAGATGTGTGGCTTCAGTGAAGCCAAGTGAACTCTGCCAGCTGACCTCACTTTTGGGAGGGATTCTGACTTAGAGGCGTTCAGTCCTAATCCAACAGATGGTTGCTTTGCACAACGCACCATCAGTAGGGTAAAACAAATTTGTAACCAAACTAGCGCACAACGCTGCTTCTAGGATCTTAACCATGGCTAAAAGAGTTTCAACAAGGCACCAGCTAATAGTATCACTTTGCTGTCTCTCATAAGACATTAAATGGTGTTGGGCCTCCAAAAAAACCTCCTAGTCCTATTACAATCCCCCGAGATTACTTTTTTTACGGAATAGCCTTGTCTGGGAATCAGACTCTCAGAATCAGAATCTCAGTGGCATACGGCCATAGAATATTTCAGCTGCTAAGAACTTCCTTTGCTGTCACTTTACTTTTAGTTGGTCTACCCTTGTTGGTTAGTTTCTGCTCTTGGTGAGAGCGAGAAAGTTTCAGATCATCTTCAAGATGTCTGTCTTTCGTATCGCACCACATGTTTGTATCTGTATGCTGCCATAGTTTATTCCTGCTGAGTACACATAACTTTGTGTAGCAATTCTGATGTTCTCCCTCGCCTTGTGCAACAGTTGCTGGCTGTATGTGACCTTCTCCTTTACCTTTTCTCCCAGGCATGGCAGTTACTTTCTTGTTTTTTTTAAACTACTTTGTTATACAATATATACTATGCGTCTCCTCCCATGCTCTCCACTGGCCCTGGGGTCAGGGAAAATTTGTCAATTTTTTTTTTGTGACAATAAAATTGTCAAAATGCACTAAAACAAATAAAATTTACCTAAAAAGTCCTGTGTAGCAAATAGCGGGGGGAGTGAGGTGGTATTGGTTAACACACAATTGGAACTGTCGTTAACATGGGACCAAAGACAATAAAACTGCTAAAAGACGTTTAGACTTCCCTAATGCATTACCAACATTTTCACTCATGAGTGATTTGCAGCAAAACCCAACTTCCCCAAGACCTTTTAGGACCAATTAGCTGACTATATGACCTCATGACTTCTTCCAGTCATTGACACCTCTTCCGATTGCATTCAAATTTTTACTTTTCTCTGACGACACTGCTCTAACAGATGCTAGTTGTTTATCCTCCTCTACATGTTGAACATAATTTCTCCTCAGATCTGAAACTAAAGCCAGTTGTTTGGACAGTGGTTTCGGCCCCCCACCTGGTCCCACTGCGCTTAGGACTGGGGCCAAGTCTGCACAGAGCAGCTCTGTGATTTACTACCAGTTAAAGGCGAGGGTCTCAGTGGATTACATCACTGGATTTTTAATTGCCATGGTTTCTTCAGCAATATTGGACAAGATCCACTAGGAGAGAAATGTAGTTTTATAGCTTATCATGTAAAAAAATATTGTCACAGTTTTTATACAAGACCCTATTCCCTATTCTCTTTTCCGTAAAATTTTTCACTCGGTCAGCAAGGTAAAACAGCAAGGTAAAACAAATCAACAAATTTTGCTTGTAAGCTGTTGGGGACCCTTGATGCATCCACCTTGGCTAATACTTGAGATTATCCCAAAAGACTTACGTGCTACCAACTGCAGATCTGATTGAAAACACATATACGGATCTGCAGCCCAGCCAACCTTCCCATAAGAAAACAGGAAGAAGGAGCACCAGGGCAACCTTCTGAAGGGAGCGCAGAACACATCAGCTCCACTCTCTATGTCTCCGCCTTGTAACTACGTGCAGAAAAGCTCTCAGGAGCTTTGTTTTTGACCGAAGGGGTGACACTGAGTAAATAGTCATTTGTTTTGGCGGGGGAGACAATGTCGGTGAAGGCTCACCGACATTGGGGGGGGGCTGTCAATGGGGGGAGCTTTCAAAATGGGTGTTCTAAAAGGATCAGGTGTAGACTTTACAGGAATAAGTTTTGCCTTAGTGTGCAGGGGATGCAGGGATGCTCACTTCAGAAGGAGACAAAGCCACTCTTGCAGTTTGTGCTGCGTTGGCTATTTATCTTTGGCCACATGTTGCAAATGTGGTTTTAATGATGGGCCTGTCGCAGATTTGACAAACAGACTATCAAGTCTACCTAGGACCCCCTGAGTAGGCTGTCTTGACTGGACTCTCATAAATCATGGCCTTGGTTATGTTTTATGGTCCCCTTGTCTCTGCAACAATTTGGCTGCTGTATATATTAAAAACTTCTTTCTGTAGGTGTTCACTGCAGGGAAGTCACAATGATTCTTTGCAATGCACTCTTACTTTCTCATTGATTGATTTGGCTTTTTAATTATAGCTTTTATTTCCTTTTTGTTGTTGATCAAATTATTTTAAATTGGGAGCAGATTGAAGGAGCATTGCATCAACGTTATCTCAGAATGAAACTTCCCCTCCTGAGAATTACCGTCTAATTGACTGTATTGGCAAACGTTATGTTACATGCAGCTGCTCATAAACGGTACTTTATGGGGCTTTAGGTTAAAATATAATATAGAAGTAAAAGCATTCTCTAGAATCAATTCGAAACGAATGAACCCTTACATATAGCCCAGGGAACCGGTTTACTTAAGTGGATATGTTGGCATACTGTGCTACTAAGTAATTTGGAAAAAAATAAGGGGGGTTTTTCATGCTACTGAGGTTAAGTGCCATGCTAAACAATACAAGAACAGCTCCCCTCCTAGTACTTGAACTTGAAACCTAAACCTAACCCCAAACCCTCATACCATCTGCTACCTCATACTAATTATTCTGAGAACAAAATTGTACTTTACTAATTATGGGACACAATTTGGCTGTAATCCGGCCTTCTCATGTAACCTTTACATTTTCAGGTAATCCGCCTTAGTCCCCTTTCCTGTTTTTAAATGGTCACATTGCACACCGGAGCTGCAATCTCAGTAAAAATATCCCCTCTAAAAGGTAAACCAAGCAGCACCTGCACTGTTTGGAAATGAAATACTTTGACCCGTGGTTATTTTCTATGTTTTGTATGAATAACCTTTTGTAGGTAAATAGTGAATTGCATAGCCTATTTAAGTAAATAAAAAATAAAACACAAAAACGTAAATGAAGCTGCCACCCTTACTTGTGTGTGATGGTGTAACTTGTGCCAACAATAAAAGCCATTTGTCTTACAGATGTAAAGCGTGGATTGCATTTATTATACCCAACCCCTCGACCACCAGCCATTTATACTGGGAATGGATCGAATTATTCTTTCCTTTTTTTAAAGGTTAGCTATGGAAACAAAAGTTTGCAATTTGCCTGACACTGTTTGAAAAAGAAAAACGGTGCACATGTGAAAATTAGAAACATCTTTGGGGTTTCAGGTTTCCTGAGAGAGACTGAGGGGGAAATTTGCCACACAGATTTGCCATAGAGGGGGATAGTTACCACAAGAGCCATGTTTCAGATTGACCGGTGCATCCAGAGACCTTGAGGATTTCAATACTGAAGGAAACTAATACTAATACTAAAACAATACTGAAGTTACCCTAATTGCCATGATTCTGAGAAAACTCATTATCTTTGCTAGAACAAAACAGCTGTCAACTTCATATAACTCCTTTTATGGAAACACTTTTTACAATAAATAAGTATTTCGTAATTAGTCACTTTTTATCCAACATATCCTTTCAGTTGCTTTACAAAAAGAATGTGAATTAAAATTAATTGTTCTGACTTAAAAGTACAGTTTGCCAACAGTTCTGTGCTGGACAGTACACAATACAACCAGAACTGCACTGGAGTAAAATACATTGTGTCAACTCATATGATAGAAGACTTAATTAAGATTTAATTGAACATCAAAATATAGTTTTGGTAAATAAAATATTTAATAAACTTGATATGTACCTTTGGTAGGGCAATATCTATTTTTTATTTTATACTGTAGCTCTTTCTAAGAACATGTGGAGGCAATCTGTCATTTTCTGGGAAAAAAAAAAAAATCCGGGAATAGGTTAGTAATAAGGGAGATGTAATTTGTTTCCAAGAACACATGTAGTCTGATTACGATGCTCACATTCACATTACAACATTAACCCTGCATGTGGATAGAAGGTGTTCAGCTTTGTTAGCACTTAGCGGAAGGTTCTATTGGACTATTCTGTTTTGCTTCATAAAGCTCCACTAAGTTTCACATTTATAAAAAAATAAATAAAAAGTAAATATAAACAGGTAAATATTTAACATGTAACATGTAACGATGAGCTGTTATATAAAGGCTTTACACACAGTGGCCAGTTTTATTAGGTATTCCTAACTAATAATGAGTTTGCCCTCAGAACAGCCCATTTTATCAGGACATGGGTCGAACAAGGTGTCAAAAGCTCACCACAGGGAAGCATGTCCATGTCGACTCAATTGAGTCCCATAATTGTCTCAAAATGACGGGCGTAGAATCTCTAATTCTAGTTTCTAGTTCTAGATCTCTACTCTACTTCCATCTCATACAATCACAGGACCATCGTTGACAGTATGTTTTTTGGGTGATGGAGCATTCACAATTTCAATAACATTGTCTGAACCTGTGAGGCCAGTTTCATGGAATGGTGGTGGTGGGGCCCTGATAATGTAGCCCCCCAGTTTATTCTTGTTGTGGTTCTAATGGTCAATGTAAGGAAGAGTGTCCTCTAGTGATGTGAAGCTATTGGAAGCTAAGGAAATTGATTCATTTTCTCCAAACACCTTTACATGCCATAGTTTATAAGCAAAAATTTCACGTTTTAGGTAGGAGGGTTGGAATATAACAAAATAATAACTAATACAATTGAATATATAAACCTTTTCCTCGACCTCTATTAACAAATGTGTTACTTTGTATAGGTCCGATTGTAATTTCTGTTTAATTTGGATGATATGAATAAACATCTGATTAAATTAAGGCAATATTTGATCATTATATTCTCAGTGTCACATCATGGACATTACGACGTACTGGTCATTATTACCTTAAATATATATGGACATGTCTAGCAGTAGCAAATATTTTGGAGCCCTGTATATTTTTCAGCCCTCAGGAAACAGATTTTTTTTAAATGCTCTTAAAATAAAAGCTAATGTTTCAAAGACACATGGGATGTGGGATTCCCTGCTGATAAATGCAAACATTCTATGGTGAACATATGGCATGGGTTTTGAGGAAAGCATGTGTTGCAGAAACAAGGTTCAAATAATATAATATTTTCCGTTAAATAAAATTTTAAATCATGCCACTATCTGCATTTGTTAACATCAAGCTGGCACCAGTAAAAATACTGAAGGCCGAACTGCGGAAAAAAGCCATTGGTTTCCACTCTCCATTTACGGTTTCCAGAGTAACAGTAATGTGTAGGGCTAGCTGTTTAATAATAGAGGTATAATAGAGCATGGATGAAGTTTATAAACCATGGACTTGAACTGCAGTGAGTTTTGGTACCTCTCTCACTGATGACCTCTCCCCTGAGAACATTGCACCCAGGCCCTGAGATTATAACTGAAAAATGACATTGTTGACAACAATCCAACGCAAACTCCTCTCATACCCGAGCTACAGCCTCGCTATACATGCTATTAGACCTCAGCAAACTATCCAGAATGCAGCTGCTTGGCTGGTTTTCAACCACTCCAGCTATTCCCATGTTTCACCCCTCAACATATGCACCCACTGGCATCTAATAATAGCTTACGTCAGGTTCAATATCCTGCCGGCAACTAAGGGTTTTGCTCTGAGCTCTTAGATCTTAATGACAAAACCCTTAGTTGCCCCTACGACTGTGTTCTCCTGCCTGATTCCGTCTTTCAGCAACTAACAACTGACCACCTTGGTGTGCCACACAGAATGCCACACTTTGTCTTTGACACGATAGAATGTGGTAACTGTTCATGCCAAAACACAGGGTTTGAGATAGGGCTTAGACAAACACTTATTCAACACTTTTTTTAAACCCCTTATTTAACACTTTCCAAAATACCTTATTTAACCCTTTCAATTTCAACCAAGTCACTGATGAAAAGGGAAATCTCCTTAAATAAGGCCAGAGTTAAATTCAGTGAGGCATGAAAAGCATTTGAAGCCAGGGGAAACCATGTTGCTGAAAGAGAACCAATGCAGTTTAATGACAAACCTGAGAGTTTTCAGTGTTTTTTGTTTGTTTTGCTAAACTAAAGATTATTCCAAAAGATTTTTCCAGATGATAGCCATGTATGCTACGTGCCGAGGCACCAGTCAAAGGCCCATGACTACTGAAATAAATAGTTTCAAGGAAAAAAGATAACTTCACTTCTCGAGCTGAGGCATAAACCTTGCTTCATCTGAGTCAAATATCAATTGCTTTCACAGAATAGGAAACAGAGCATTGGATCCAGGAATAAAAAGTTGCGTAACAGGGATCACAACGCAGATAGCCGCGCTCCCAACGTGTCAATGAGGTGAATGCTCGCAAGTGAACGAGACTTAAAACTGGTATTATACCATCCTGAAGCCATACGTTTTATACCAGGTTTTTTTTTCTGCCCACCCCTCCAGCTGGAGTGATACTTGTGACCGGTTCTTGGTGAATCTCTTCTACCCGCAGGCTGCGGCCACAATGATCCAGGGGCAGGCGAATTTGCAAGGCTGCCTTGGCTTAAGCCCCGGCAGTGATCCCTGGAGTCTACGCAATTCGTGGAATTGACAAAGCAAAGCGAGTACTCCCAAAACAGTGACCCCATTCGCTAAGAACGTATGAGTCCGAAAAATCTAATTAAAGCAGCTGAGATTCCCAGCAGCTGTCTGCTCAGCCCTGCAAATGTAATAAAAAAAAATAAAAAACACTTGCACAACGTGGCAACTTTGCACTGGGGTGAATAGTTAATCATCCTGAATACATTCGACAATTGCTTATTCTATACTGTGACTCCCGCTGATCACATACAGTGGGGAGAACAAGTATTTGATACACTGCCGATTTTGCAGGTTTTCCCACTTACAAAGCATGTAGAGGTCT
>JAOYSI010053496.1:0-25282 GCA_025775065.1 Hiodon alosoides
ACACCGCCAGTGGAGGGGGCACTTTTGCGGGCAGCCTTGGTGGCCAGCTGCTTGCGTGGGGCTTTGCCTCCTGTTGATTTACGGGCAGTCTGCTTGGTACGAGCCATGGCACCTCAGGATCACCTGAGAGGAAATAGAAAAAACATAAAACGCTCAATGGAACATACACTTTAATTGTCATTTCAAAAATTATTTTATCAAAAGTTGAAAGACTGCAAGATGTAAATGGAAATCCATGGTTCAAAGTGTATTAAACTTTTTAAAACGTGTCTTATTCCTAACTAGGGGCTAGGATATCTGTTGTAAATCTGTACTAATGTAATTGAAAATGTACTAATAGCCATGCAGTGTTTAGAATAACTTAGTTTCACATATCCTGTATTCATCAATACTTAGACATTCTTGAACGACAATAAACTTTTTTTTAAAATTACTACAATCACAGGCTTTCCAATACAAGGTGAGGTGTAACAATATTATGGAACTTGCATGGGGGGGGGGGTGCAGTACGTTGTCAAAAAAATATGTAACCATTAAAATGGTAGAGTATGGTACCTACAACCAATCAGAATAAACTATAAGCTCTAAATGGGTTGGAGCCGGCACGTGGACACCACCCTCCTAAGAGTCCCGCCTTCTATCACTGAGAAGACGATGGCCGCTGTATCATACACAGCCGGGGTTAGACCTGCGTAATACAAGCTGTAGGGGGTGAGAGTGAAAATGGAAAAATATTTAAACAACCCTACAGCCCCCCCCCCCAACTAAATTGTACGGCGTAGATAAAATAAGACACCCCACGGAACAATTAAATATAGGTAATATCGGGAAACGACGGTGAAGATTTTGTTTAACCGAAGTGAAACTTCCAATGAAAATAAATAGACATCCAGGTCGCTCGGAAGTAGAAAGACAGTTTTTCTATGGCGAAATGCTGTCGGTTTCATTTTTTTCTATATTAAACTAAATTTAATGCAGTTTATGACCTACTTAAATAACATGAATTTCATAGTTTTTTATAAAAACGTTCAAATGTATTAATTTATAATTAATATTTTGAGGACACTTACCTTAACTTGTGGTCGCGGAGACTGAAATATATGTTTAGCTGGCGTGGCCGTTTCTATTTACTGTATTGTTCACAATGGGAGCCGAGGGTCCAGCGGGAAAATGGCCGCCGTGGTAGTCACCGTTCTCCCACAATGCATCACAGTTTGTAGTAGACGCCATTTGTATTAACGTTTGTGGTATTTGACCTGAAATGTTTAATTATTTTAGAAAAATACTCCGTTCATGTCTGTAAACACTTTGCCGTCTAACAAAATTTCTTGGAAATGTCATCGTTGTTAATCCCTTTTTGATTAGTTATGACGTTGAGTATTTATTCATCTTAATAACTATGTAATTCCTTTGGCTGTTACACTGTATTTTTAGTTTATTTATTCAAAATTTGACCCATACCACTAATTGCACTAGTGAAGCGTAAATACATTTTTTAAAACAATTGGCAGACTGCTGCATCGCCATATTTATAATATGCGTGATACTATTTTCTGTCGGTATAAAAAGTGTCTTAGTACAATGACATTTGAAAGCAGAGGCTGCTGGAAGGAATAACTATATCGAAATAAGCAGTGCTCCGTTGTTAGAATCTATTTTACTTAAACCCGTGGGCCAGGAATGCTCAAACCATATCCGCCTTAATGCTTTCAACAGCTCAGACTTCGATTTCTCTGGACCATAATTTCCTGTTTTCTTTCTTGCTAAATTTAAGGCATAAAGATCCTAGCATTAAAAATGGCTTTATTGCCGATGACATCAAGCGTGGCCAAAAGCGTGGTCGCAAAGAGTAGTATAAGAAAGTACATTCTATTCAATAAATAACATAAAATTAAGTTGAAAGTGAACGTAATTCAAACAGAACGTTTCCCACAAATACATTTTTACATATACTTGTACTAATTACATAATTTAATTTAATTATAAATTATCCCTTGTGACTGTACACAATTGTAATCAAACTGAAATTTATGCAGGTAATTCGTTATTTATTTGACGCAAGAAAATTTTCTAATGACGTCATATAACTGCGCTTCCGTTTCTTTAGAGTCTACCATGGCGGCGACTAGGAGTGGTAAACGCGTGGCTGCCACACAGCCTGGGTTTTTGAAAGTTAACTCAAATCTTGACGAGGCTCAATTGAGCATCGGTAAGAGAAAGCGCGTTAATAAGAATAAGAAGAAAAACTGGAACAGATACAGCGACATTCAGGATGTTGAGGATTTCCTGGACGACGTAAGATTACAAGAGAGAGCCACGGGGTAAGTCTATCGCAGCTCTAGCAGACTGAGGTAATCAGCAGAAGAGTGTTAATGTAGATGCATTTCAACATCAAACTAACTTTAAACAATCGAAAACGAGAGACTTCAATTACTAGATTTTGCCACCAAAGTATGTCATCATTACGTTCCCTATTTAATATGTTACGATTTTCTACGGCTGTAACGTTACCGATATAATTTACTTGTGAACAATTGTGTAACGTTGGTCGTTATGGTCGCTTGTTAAGGCATATTCCGTAAAATGACATACTCGGGTAAACTGTGGACTACTCGGCAATGACAATGACATATATCTAACAACCCGAGTTGTACTAAACCAACCGGTGAAAAACACAAGGGTGTTTGAGTATTTCAACTATCCTTCAAGCAGCGTATTTTTCTTTATGTAAATGTTTATCAAAGTGGGGAAAGCCGATTCCTAGGAACTTGTGGACGCTTCATTGCAAAGGTTGGCTCAACAGCTTTTTTTAATGGCCTCGGATTCAGTTATCCCAGAATTTCATGGTAAAAAGGTGGATGTCGTGTTTTATGTCATTTATGTCTTGGCAATATGCTGGTCCTTGCCTGGTTCCACAGAACGATTGTCGTCTGTATAGCAGTGGAAAATCTGTTGGTGTTACCTAGTGGTAACATGTACAGATTAGTGAATAAGAGACCGGAGACCAAATCCTATGCAAATTTAGTTTTTTCCCCCCACAAATTAAAATCTGTATGACTTGAAGGAACCCATCTCCCCTTGTTTAATACCAATATGGCTTTCAAGAATCTGGTGGTCAATGTCAATGCTTAACTGTTTTGTTCCTAATGGGTTATTTGCAGTTATGACTAAATGGCAGCTTCTTGAACTTAAGTGGGGTGGCAATTGCTCAAGCACTGATTGTCTTTAAATGATATAGTGCCTTTTTTTTAATACAAAAAATGGTATACTTTAAACAGACTGGGTCAAGGTAGCCCTGACTGAGGGACTATAATTTAAGCTGTATGTGGCTTTGTTTCAGAGGGTTGATATCGGAGAAGCCTGACGACGGCCTGTTTTTTGTAGATACTGGGGACCAGCCAAAAGCTCTTCACAAAGGTATTTTTATCTAGTTTCTTTGTTGCTTGTTTGCTTATCCATGAACCTTAAATTGTGGTTAATTTTATGACCCCCACACTGTTAGATGTCTGCTGAGAAACTACATGGTGAGTACTTGCCTCAGGAGTATAATATTGATGTCTCTACTGACATTTTAATCTGTGGATTTTCTAGTCACAACCCTGTTAATGCGGATATCTGCTGTATTAATGTACTTAAAACGGTAATGGCAGCAGATGACCTTAAAATGATTTAATCTGTGGAATGTTGCTTTTTGACAGAAGTATTACAGAAGAAAGGTAAAGCGTCGCAGCCGCTGAGGATTGACCTCATCCTGCAACATGACTCCCTCATCCCCCCACCCAAAGAGTGAGTGTTGGCTCTGATCCGCCTCTTGTACCCTGGCGGCTTTGCGCACCACCCCAGATAATGCAGAGTGCGACAATCTCCCCCATCCCCACGTGGAGATCTGGCTGCAGGGATGTCAACCTTTTTTTTTTTTTTTTTTTTTTTAACTCTGGTGCAATCCTAGGAGGGAAGGCCTCAGATGTCTCCACCCGTCTGTTAATGGGTCTGTGCCCAGTGATTAATCCATCCTTGCGCTCCCAGTATTCTTCTGGGAATGTGACGACAAACAAGGTGCCTTGGGGTGCAGTCGTGTGGACTGTCCCTGGGGATCTGAGGGCACATTATCACTCTGTAAACTACTGCATGCTTGTGTATGACTCTCGTCTAGGTTAGGGACATAGTCCTCCCAGAAGACATAAATGTTTTTTATTTATTATGAGTTTTACTACCAAGGAATAATCAATGCGGTGTATTCACTTCACGGAAAATAGTTGAGGACAGATCAGTGTGTGGTAGGGGTGTTAATGTGACCTCTTCTACTCTGGCTTTGCCTAGTATCCTGGCACACCAGCTGCCCAACGCCAAGAAACTGCGGCGCATCTCTCAGAAGGCTGAGAAGCTGGCAGCCAAGGGAATTTTGCCACGACGACTGAAATTGCTTGAGAGGAAGAAAGCATTGACCAGGAAAGCTGATGCTGTGCAGAACCTGGCCAATAATCACCCCCGCAGACCCTATTATGACCTATGGGTAGAGCAAGGTGAGAGGAAACCGATTTTGTTCACCAGCTATGGTGTATATGTGGAAGAAAATGGCTACCTGATTCGCCTGTCTGCACAATTTGCTCTCTCCCTTGTAGACAAGGTGATGGAGGACCCCTGGTACCTGGAACAGACCAAGAAGAAGTTGGTCATGGTAAGGGGGTGGATGTTGTATTTTCATGACTGACTTAAGGGACATCCAGTAAGACTTCATGCTGAAAAAGCCTTTTTTTACTCTTGGTCCTTATGTTTAAAATGGCTGCTGTCCAAGTGGGTAAAGGTGCTCACCTGAGTGCGGTTGTGCCCTAGTTTGCATATCATGTCAGATTGCGCAAGCTCATCTCATTAGCTGATTGCCAAATGTGTGCCACCAGTGAAATGAGTGAGTTACATCAGCATGGCTTCTCTCGGCTCCAGATGCCTGTGTGCTTGTAGAGTGCTGTGCCTCTCCTCTAATCATATGAAACCTTGTGCGGGTGATTAAAAACATTTTTAACTAAGGGAAGAGAAATTAAAGTTGAACAACAATTTTTAAATTGTCTGTTGTGTGGCTGTATTTTTACACACTTGCAGCGTCCAGATAGGCTCAAAGAGAAGCCGTCCGCTCTCCCAGCAGTGGAGGTTATTGCCCCAGGCGGGTCTTATAACCCTGAATTCTTCTCCCATCAGGTGAACTTCCATGCCAATAAACTGTACATTTGTTTTAGTAGAAGCATTGCATGTCATTTTTGCGTTCATGTAAATGGGATGCTGCCGACTATGGTTTGTACATGCAACATTATTGCGTTAGGGATGCTTAGTTTTTCTTCTACAGGCCTTGCTGCTCCAAGCTCACACATTGGAGGCGAAGAGGCAGAAGCTAGAACTTAAGTTGGAGCGTCAGCTAGAAGTGAGGCAGGAGGACACTGCCACCGAGGTACAATGCCCACATTTCTCTTCCCTGGCCAATGGTGGTTCATCAACACCCCTGTGGTTAACCTGGCCTTTTCCTTTGTCTCTTTTCTCCTGCCTGTCTGTAGGAGACTGTGTTCCAGGAGCAGGTCGAGGGGCTCCTGCAGGAAGAGGAAGAGGAGGAATCCCAGGAGGAAGAGGGGACAATAGAAGGCATGCGTGCTTGCCAGTCTGGACCTCAGGCGAAAAAGACTGAGAGGCAGAGGAAGAAAGAGAGGGCGGACAAAAAAAAAGTACAAATGCCATGATGCTTGCTCTTAATCCGTTTTCACCACTCACAGGTTCAACACAAATCCACCTCCCTTGTAAATAGTTTGCATCGGGTCTTTTAATGTTAATTATTAATCCCATATCTGATCTGTATTGTATAGAGCAGTTGCTTGGAGGTGGATTCATTGTACTGGGACTGAGTGCTTATAAACTGAAAGTTTGGATATTTGTGTTGGCTTTACCCTGTTGCCTGCCTGCTCTCCACCACAGGAGCAGCAGAAACAAGCCCGGCTGCAGCTGGTGCGCCGACACCAGCAGCTCTTCCAGCTGCGCTCCATTCGGGCTGAGCTCAAGAAACGGGAGTTGAGGACGGTGAAGCGTCAGACAACACGACGGGCTGTCCAAGAGGCACAGAAGTGCCTCCCTCGTCGCCTTGGCCGTCTGAAGTAAGTGTGTGTGCTCTAGGGCTGCCCCCGACTATAGATTTTCCTAGTCGACTAGTAGTCGTTATTTTAAGCCACTAGTCGTCGCATGTTTATGATGATTTAATTACTTAAATTTGTATTTTGGGGGGAATTAGAAAATGGTTTGAGTTCCAGGGCTGTAAAAGAATAAGTAACATTGCTAACACTTCTACATTAGAGAAATACTAAACCATAATGAGCCTTTAAAATATAAAGTTTGCTAACGCATGTATGCATGAAGCGGGCAGCACCAACACCGGCAGAAGCAGTAATAATTCTGAATCTATCGGGGGAAAAAACGGCAAGTAGATGGTCTGAACATTTTAATTTATTAATGCACAAAGTGTAATGTCAGTGACATCACACAGCCTTTTGTAAAAAAATAAAAATAAAAAAAAATTTCCCCGATCGATCAAAACTTGGCTCTATTACTTTGCGCAACTCCTACCTAATGATTTGATGGCTCAGTCATATTGAGTGGTTGGTTGGTGTTGAGATGCTACTGTACATAGCAAAGTGCTTAACTTGAGTTTTTTTTGGTCACCATCAACCTGTTGAAACAACTTGGTGGCTAAGTGTAGGAAACTGCATGTTGTTGAGGGGTGTTTTGTAATCGGCTTATGCCTACTCTCTCAGGTTCCAGGCACCTGACCTGGAAGTGCAGCTGAGTGATGAAATTCCTGACTCGCTTAGGACACTCAAGGTCAGTCTAACATTGTATACACCTACTCCTCACTTAACGACTGTGATGTGTTCCTATGAGTTGGTTGTTAAGCGAATTGGTCGATAAGCGAGCAGCCGCCCCTTACTAATAGTTCAAGCATACTGTACTGGTAGTTGGTTGTTTCTTCCATCTGGTTTTAATGTCACCTTTGCTCCGTTTATAACATTTTTAGTATATTGTTTATACGCACTGCCGATTCCACGACCAAAGTTCTCATACAGTGTTCAATACGTACTGGTCGGAGAGCTGGTCGTAAGTCCACTCAGTCGTTAAACAGGTAGGTTGTTAAGTGAGGAGTACCTGTAATTTGGGAACATTGGAAACTTAGGTTGCATTCACAGAAAATATTGCCGCCTAATTATTTCTGCGCTCGGTAATTCAAACATTTCTGCTGACGCATGGAAAAACTTTAGGTTTACACAGCTGGAATTTCTTTATTAAATGTGCCAATGTCTTCTTTGGGTCGTTGTGGAAATATGACAGCAAGACTTCCTACCATAATGCCATATGTAGGCACTTAAAGTATTTGTGATGAGAGGATTTGTATGCGAGTTGAGAACCTAAACATATGTGGTAGTTTTTAAACAATTTACTTCTTGAATAGGGAAAGCTTAACTTTAAAGTCTATGGGGTCATGATTATCTGAGACTGGCGTATAATGGTTTTTCTTGCATATTCATCTATTTATATGTAAATGCAGACTGGGGCTTACTCAGTATTCTCCATATTGAAGAATTTGGGTGCATGTAAACTGCCAACCATTAACATTTCTAATGTCAAAGGTCTATCATCACAAGTCCAGTGTGTCTGGGCTTCATTGCTCTTAGTAATGTAGAATGAGACTCCTGTTCATTATTCTATTGGCTGTTATCTATAATTGCGTTTGTACCTTACAAGGACAACACTCATTTTGTTTAACTGCTTTAACGTTCTGCTCAACAGTTTGGTAGAGCAAAAATATTTTTTTCATAACCTTTTTCTTAGTTGGGACATTAAATGGTTAAAGTGATTTAATTTATGGTTGTGTGCGTTTCTGATGTGTCCTGCAGCCAGAGGGCAGCATCCTCCATGACAGGTTCAAGAGTCTGCAGAAGAGGAATATTATCGAGCCCAGAGAAAGAGCTAAGTAAGTATCTCCTCCTGCAGTTGCGCTACAGGCGCACACCTGGGTTTTGACTTAATGGCATACGCAGCAGCAAGTTCTTGCCTTTTTAGAATGACGGTGTCATTTAGAACTACAGTGCATGGGCACCATATTTTTTCTTATCTTTCATTCCTTTGAAAAGGGAAAAAATAGGGGCTGGTAACACAAAAAAACTTAAATCCGAGACCTATTAAGTCTAGCAATATTGGTCAAGTGTAAGATCTTTAGAAGGCAAAACTTTGTAGGTCCTATGTAAGACTGGTCTAAAACGATGCTTTTTTGCAGAGCTATGGAAACAAAAAATATGATGGTTGGTGATGGATAATTTTGGAAATGGGATAAATTGTCAATAATAAAAGAAATTATCAAAAAACAAAGGCACTTTTCAAAAAGTCTTTGAAACTATTTGGCTATGAAATGTTTGTGTGTAAATTAAAGGGGTGCACAAGCAGTTATATGAGGGGACCCTAGGTACCAATAAATGTCCTGCAAAATATCAAAATGTTACAAGCATTGCATTAAACAAGCTACAGTAAGCCAATATATAGCATTTCTTCATGTAAACCAAGTCAAAATAATGACCAGTGGTTGTATTGATCTCCGTGGCACAATTTTCAATCATGTCCCCAATCCATTATGGATGACTGAAGTTCATTAATTTCCGCTGTATTATGTGTAGCATGTAAGACATGAAAAGGCCACTTTAAAAGTTATCATAATGGTAAAAGCAAATTAAGAAGTCATTACTATGTTAAAAAGCAAGGTGCAGTAAGCCAATCATTGGTTTTAACATAAAATTCAAATTGATTTAGTGATGGCTGGTTTTATGTTGATATTGCTATTGGTTGTCAATGCACCCTGCATTTGAACATGTTTATCATATGACCACTGATGTTAAAACTTTAGCATTTTGCTGCTGACAGCTATATGTATAGATTCTTGTCATTAAAGGATGACATTGTTATGGACCTCACATGTTTGCTGAGCCACAATTGCTGCCAGAACTGACTTGCCCAACAACTGGGCCGAATGTGGGAGAATGCTCCTAGGAATGCATAACTAAACCCCCCCCCCCCCCACTATTTTTGGTGGTTAATTTAACAGCTTGGATGTGGTTTGTGGAAATTGCTTCCTTACATTCCTGATAACTTTTTGGCTTCTGTCAATATTTTGTTTTTGTCTTTATAAGAATTCTGTGGCACCGAGTTTGTTCTACATGGGGCTTTTCCTATTGTGTGTTTTTGTTTGAGTTTAACAAACTGCTACCCTATCCCTGCTTTAGGTTCAAGAGAAGACACAAGCTGAAATATGTGGAGAAGAGAGCTTTTAAGGCGATCACATAAGACCTGGTGCTGCCCCTGCTGGATTGTAGATGAACATCCCCCCTGAACTTGTACCACATACTTTGTCAATAAAGATTCCATTATCTGGTATTTGGCGTGCCTCGGTTTACTGATGATGGCAATTGCTGCCAGAAGACAGTATCGGCTGCTGTTTTTCTGGGTTATTGCTTGCTTTACTCAGTGCTGTATTTGTCACTTTTAACACAGTTGTACTCGGTGTGCATTTTTGTTAACTGTAGCGTAGCGCTAGACTATATCTAACTACAGGATACATGTTATTGGTAGTTCAGTAAAGATACTCCATAAGTCAAATTCTTTTCCAGGTAACTTGGCTTTGTCACCTGTCCGACTGATCTGTCGACTTAATATGTTTAATGTTCTGTTAATAAAACTTGCTTAAATTCTAGTACAGGTACAAACTTAAGTTCTAGGTTCATCTTAGTGGTGCTGGCCAAAGGGTTTATGTAACTAGCAGGTGCTTTTTTTTAAATTTATTTATTTTTTTTGTTTTGTTTAAATGGTTTTGGCTCCGTGAACTCGCATCGACTAGTGGTCAATGCTGTAGTTTGGCAATACACAATATGAGGGCAACATTTCCTTACGAGTATATGCAACTCAGAGTTGTGGGTCACTCTAGGCTTCCTCCACTCTGGTATGATATAGTTCCAGCCTGTTAATCTGTTTTAAAGAACTTGTGGGACTGAAATGCACACGTTATGTTTATAAAAAGAAAAAGCCTTACACTTGAAGGGATTGTGTAGCCAAAAAACTTGAAGGTGTAACCGTAGTAATCTTTACCTATATATAGTCACTGTTTTATTTAATTTTGTGTGGCAGCGGTGATGTGTGTTGTTGGCTGTACTACAGCATTCCTCTATGCCACTCATAAATGGATTCTTGTCCTCATTTTCCTCCTACTGCCCAGCTGCAACCCACATCCCCCAGAGATCCCCATATCAATCCAACCATGCTCACGTGGCCCCTGGCCCCTCTCTTGCCTCACTGACTCGCAGCCCCACTGGCAACTCGGATCCATGGAGGAGGCAATAGATAGATTCCGTCATGTTACCCTAATCTTTAATTAGCTCTGTTCAAGGGACTGCGTCACGCCTCTCTTGTGCTAATGTGCGCAGGAAAAGCTGATTATGGCCTAATCGGTGAAGAGCATCCTGCTTACCGCTGGTAACCCTGGTCCTCGTCTTATGGGATAATTCTGGGTATGTGCTAATCCTACTGTCCTCCCAACAGCAGCGCTGACTGGGTGATGTTGGCACCGGTGGCCACAGGGAGGGCTTCCAAGGTCAAAAATCTAAATATGGGAGCCTACCAGAAGTATTAGAAGTTTCGTTGCTGATATTCGGTCAGCATCTGGACTGAGGGGGAGGGTTGATTTAAGTCATTCAGTCGTTTCATTCATTATTTGTTTTTCATTAAGTGTTAAACTCTCCCTTCAATCTGCATGATGGTCAACAACCCCAAAAACAGCCTGGCACTGGTAAGAGCTTGTGGGGTGGTGAGAAATACATTTATGTTTTTTCCGCTACTTTTTCCTCATTCAAAGGCTGCCAATGTTGAGCTGTCATCTGTGAGGTACAGGCAGATAATTTGCAGACATACATTATGTACACAGAAAGGGCCTTGAGTAAGTCTTACACTTATTTCTTTCTTGTTTCTCAATTCTCTCACTTTAATCCAGCTCCAGGCAAAAAGCTGCCATGGGCTGTGTAAAGATGGGCAGAGGGAGAGAGACATCTACCTCAATCACACAAAATATCCCTCTCTCTCTCCTTTCCTGATCTCCAACCCTGCACAACCCCCATCCTCTGGGTATTCCCTTTAGGAAGGAGTTGATCTTGCTTGCTTCCGTGGGAAGGGGGCTCCTTGTGTATGTGTGTGTTTGTATTGTATGGAAAACGGGCTGAGTGCATGTGAGAGTGATCAGCATGGTCCCAGCACTGGTGCCTTGGGGGAGCTGATAATATGCAGTACCTGAATCACACACTGGAAAGCATTTATCACATAAAATACAGCTTTCAATGTCAGTTGCATTGCCTAAATGTGCTGTTGCCAGGTGTAGTCGGGAGTGAACGGAAGAATCGGGGGGAAACAAAACAGGTGTTCAAATATCAGGATAGGGGGAAGGAAAAAGAAAGGGTTTGGACACTGGAGGTATTTGTATTAGAAGAAGAGAGTGAGAGATGAAAAGAGGAAAGGGGATGGCAATAATTTCTTTCTCTAATCCTCTTGACACATGCAAGAGCTGAGCCCTGTGTGTGTGTGCATGCGTATTTGTGTGAAGAGAGACAGACAGGGAGAGAGACCAGGTGGAAGGAAATTGTTGAGAGTGAAACAAGATGACTGCCGAGGAACAGAGGGAGGGGGCTGTAGAATCCTATATTTGCAAGCACCAGTGAAGCAGCAAACAGTGTAAAAAACCAAGCACATTCCTACCGGGCGGGGGGAGAGTGAGCGAGAGAGCAAGAGATAGAGAAGTGCATGGGTGGGTAGTGCGCTGACAGAGGGTGACAAAGAGCCTGAGCGGAGTAGAGGGAGAGAGGGGAGGGAAGTGGAGAACCAGAGCGAGCAGGGGAAACGGCTATCGTGGCTGGGAGAGACAGAACTGTACAGATGGAAAGCTGGAAGGGAAGGATGGAGGGGTGGAAAGACAGAACAGACACTGGTCTCTGCCATGTTGGCCATGCAAGAGTGTGGTGAAAGGGTCGCCAAGCTGGAGTTTAATAGAGTGGCAGCTTAGGGCGCCTGTCGTGTTTGTGTGTGTGCGCGGAGAAGGAGCTGCACAGCTGTTTGAGAGTGTGTTGGATTGGTAGAGGCCGGTGTTGGAGAGGGTACAGTATACATTGCTGGAGAATTACAGTGACTTGACTGTGTATGTGTGTCCATGTGAGTTACAGAGATTTGTTGTAAAAGCAGTTTTAGACGGTAGTCGCAGTAAGTGAATGAGGGAAGGAGTGACTGCGAGGGCCATAGCAAGGTTTCTGTACAAACAGGAGCTGGTTAGGGGACTCAGGGCAGCACATGTATGCTGGAGAGGGGGGACCTTACAGTGCAGCCAGAGAGCACGCAGGTAGCAGGACAAAAACGGCGCCAACCATGGCAGCCCAGTAAGCCATCAAGGAGAGGATTCGGATCAGGTCGGTCGAGCTCTTGCTCTGGTGGATACCCCAGCCGGGCCAGGGCCAACAGAAAAAGTCCAGTGGAGCTTGCAACCCCCCTCTGCACAGTAGCCCGTCCAGCCAGCTTCACTCCATCTGTGGATGCCTCCTGCATTGAGTCATGGGCGAGTGGACTATCCTGGAGCGGCTGCTGGAAGCTGCCGTCCAGCAGCACTCCACCATGATCGGACGGTAAGTGAATCACCGCGGGTTTTGAGGGACAGGAATCAGTGGCTGAGCCGTTGGATGGCATGGGGAGAGAAGGAGATTACTTAAATGACATCACACACTCTCATTTTACTCTGTTTCTTTCTCCCTCTCCCTCTCCCTCTCCCTCTCTGTCGCTCAAAGTCAAAGGTACTTTGTAGGCATGACAAAATCACATAACTATGTTTTTAACATGGGAAATTGCATTCGGGAAATTACTTTTACATTGTTTATACATGTAGTAATTTTTCCTAGTGTAAAGAGACTGTCACTCTCTGTCCCATTGGCTTTAGCAGGTGCTTGTGAACTGGGCTGCCTTTGTAATGTAGCTTGTTTCTTCTACAACAAGTAAGAGTAAGAGTAAGAGTTTTTCACAGACTACCCAAAAAACTACAAATTAATACCACAAATACCACAGGTATTTTGTATTTGAGAAGAAGGCTGCCCTTAATTGATTATATTTGGGGCATTGTACTACATATTACAATTCTGTCTCCACCTGGTTGAGAGGACAGTGTGCATGCAGCCTGTCCTCTTTTGATAGCCAGACCTTTTGGGTCTGCCTGTGCTGGCCGGTCTCAATCGCTGGGCTGTGCTCACTGAGCTTGTATTTTGTTATGGCCTGTCTCTGTTTGCTGTCTTTCACGCTGGCCAGGTATTCAACAGGGTGTGATGTTTTCTTAGGGTCTGGTAGCATTCGAGTGTGTGTACCCCAGTGAGTAAGGTATTCTAGTTTGTTTTGTGCTATTGTTTGGTTGACTCTGATTGCTTGTGTTGGAGTCGCGCTGTCCTAAAACTGGGTGGGTCAGTGCAGGACCAGCTGGCTGAAGAGACTCTTCTCTGTTCTTGGTATTTCATGGCTTTATGGTGGTCACAGTTTGAGTTGCTATTTAGATGGCCAAAGTTTTACAGCTGTAAAATATTCATCAATAGTGGGTATTTTACACCAGCCTCTGATTGGTCTACCAAGCTTGAGCTCCACATACTCTCTCAGCCCCCACCAGGAATTGTTTCCTCTGATCATTTCAGAGAGACTCAAGCAGCGGCTAATCAATTGCGAGCATTATGAAGGGCGTTCAGGTTAATTTAGGTGCCTGCTTTTCAGAAAGCACTAAAAGTTGAGTCCACTGACCACTCAACGCTGATGAAAGTCATGTTTTCTCTTTGAAAAACTTTGGTGATCGATAGGACTTGAATGTGGGGTTTGCAGTTTCCATCATTCATATCTGAAGGCACTTTTGATACACAGATCCCAGCTTCCAGGGAAATATACAGAAAACAATACACATTCTGTACTTTGGGTTGTAGCCTAGTCAAGACGCTGAATGTGTGGAATAACACACATTGTATGGCATTGGGAATCAGGGACATGTGCTGTGGGCACAGATCTGAGCGATCATATGTGTGTGATTTCTTTTTTTTTGTGTGCATGTGAGAGTATGTGTAGCACAATCTTTCTGTATGTGTGTGCGATCTGATGTTTTTTCTTTATGTTTGTAACAATGAATGCATACACGCACAATCTCATGTTTTTCTGTAGGTGTGAGTGGGCGTCTAGATTTGACCAACACAATGTGTTTCCTGGCACCTCACAAAATGGTGCTTCCTCCTGTTTCAAGCACATTATTATAATTTTATCGTAACCAACTAGTTGTTAGGCAGGAGTCCTTAGTCTGGATAGCTTACAATACTAATACAACAAGAGCGCTTATTATGGAATGTGTACCAACACTGAGCCTCCACTCTGCCCTGGGGAGGAATAGGGAAGTGAGGGCCCTTTCACTTTCTCCATCTACTTCATCTACTGATGACTTCCTATGTTTTCCCTGTCTACTAAAGGCTCAGGCTGCTGATACGTGGGCTTATATGTGGGCTTCTTAACACGGGAACAATTAATCCACCATGTGCATTCAGTTCGATGGGCATGAAGACCACACAGTGAGCGGTTTCCTGCCGTGGTTAGGGAGAGGTCACAGGTCGGTCCTGTTAGCCTTGTGAGACAGGGAGGGGGCCTTCATCTTCGAACTTCATCTTTCTCTGATCTGAAAATACAACAGTGGCACATTCCCATTACCTGGCAGTTGGCAGCACACATTTATATGAATGGTTTCTGTGCAGTCATTCTCAAGTTATGAATTATGAGTATGAATTACTCAGCTGTGGACTGTGTGTACCCCGACTGACACATAGGCCACGGGCTATGTTATCCGTTGACTGACACATAGGCTGCAGGCTGTATTATCCCTGGACTGGAATCTAGACTACAGATTGTCATTGACCAAAGGATACATAGACCACAGGCTGTGTTTTCCCTGGACTGACTGACACATAGGCTACAGGCTATGCTATCTCTGGGCTGATATAGTTGTGCTCAAAAGTTTGCATACCCTGGCAGAAATTGTGAAATTGTGGCATTGATTTTGAAAATATGACTGATCATGCAAAAAAACTGATAGTGATCATATGATCATATGAAGCCATGTTTGTTTGATCAAAAGTTTACATACCCTTGAATGTTTGGCCTCACACAAGGTGACACATACAGGTTCAGATGGCAAGGTTATTTTCCCACACATGTGGCTTTTTAAATTGCAATTATTGTCTGTGTATAAATCGTCAATTAGTTTATTAGCTCTCACATGGATGCACTGAGCAGACTAGATACTGAGCCATGGGGAGCAGAAAAGAACTGTCAAACATTACCTGCGTAACAAGGTAATGGAACTTTATAAAGATGGAAAAGGATATAAAAAGATATCCAAAGCCTTGAAAACGCCAGTCAGTACTGTTCAGTCACTTATTAAGAAGTGGAAAATTCGGGGATCTCTTGATACCAAGCCAAGGTCAGGTAGACCAAGAAAGATTTCAGCCACAACTGCCAGAAGATTAGTTCTGGATACAAAGAAAAACCCACAGGTAACCTCAGGAGGAATACAGGCTGCTCTAGAAAATGACGGTGTGGTTGTTTCAAGGAGCACAATACGACGATACTTAAACAAAAATGAGCTGCATGGTCGCGTTTCCAGAAAGAAGTCTTTACTGCGCCAATGCCACAAAAACGCCTGGTTAAAATATGTCCGACAACACCTTGACACACCTCAAAGCCTCTGGCAAACTGTAATTTGGAGTGACGAGACCAAAATGGAGCTTTATGGGTACAACCATAAGCGTTATGTTTGGAGAGGGGTCAACAAGGCCTACAGTGAAAAGAATACCACCCCCACTGCTCTAAAGGCACGGGGAATCTTGTGAAAATTGATGGCAAAATTAATGCTGCATGTTATCAGAAAAACCTGGCAGACAATTTGCATTCTTCTGCACAAAAGCTGCGCATGGGACACTCTTGGACTTTCCAGCACGACAATGACCCTAAACAAAAGGCCAAACTGACCCTCCAGTGGTTACAGCAGAAAAAGGTGAAGGTTCTGGAGTGGCCATCACAGTCTCCTGACCTTAATATCATCGAGCCACTCTGGGGAGATCTTAAACGTGTGGTTCATGCAAGACGACCAAAGATTTTGCATGACCTGGAAGCATTTTGCCAAGATGAATGGGCAGCTATAACACCTGCAAGAATTTGGGGCCTCACTAGACAACTATTATAACGTCTGCATTCTGGAGAATGCACCCATCAAACCTAAGCCAGCTGGAGCAGTTTGCTCAGGAAGAGTATGCCAAACTACCTGTTAACAGGTGCAGAAGTCTCCTTGAGAGCTACAGAAAACATTTGATTGCAGTGATTGCCTCTAAAGGTTGTGCAACAAAATATTAGGTTGAGGGTCCCATCATTTTTGTCCATGCAATTTTCATTTGTTTGTTTTTCAACATAATATTGTAAATAAAAATCAAAAGCAAAGTCTGATTTCTATTAAATATGAAACAAACAATGATGGATGCCAATTACTTTGGTCAGTTTCAAGTTATTTCATTTTTTGTGGTGGGGTACCAACAAATTTGACCATGTCTGTATAATGTGATTGGAGAGTTTGCATTTTCTTATTTAAATTTTTTTTTAGAGCAATATACTTTTTCCCTTCTTTCATGGGCAAGGGCCACATACAATCATGCTGCTGACAAGCTGACCAATTAAGCAGATGTAAATTACACATTCCGAGAAATTACTAAATAAAATTACCACAGGAAATAAAGAGTGTCGTGAAATTATTTCAATATTGACTTGTTTTGGTGGTGTAATGACATTTGACTAGTACTGTAATATATACTTTCAGTCACTCTACACTGATGTATGTCAAAAGTACATTACAATCCTCGGCTAAGAGTAACATGTTTGCTTTATTAAACAGGCTGCTGGCCTTATGCTCGGCCCTGGCTTGGCTCTGTCCCACTGTCCCACTGTTGAGGCGGGTCCCGCGTGTTGGTTACTTCCACGCGTCTCCTGGACCGGCCAATGGCCATCTGTGTTGCTTGTGCAGTCGGCTAACCTCTAATGTGTGAGCAATGACCACACGTCCCATGGCTGCCAAATCGGGGCTTGGGAATGTCCTGATGGTGCTCTCCTCAGTCAGCTTAAAGGACGGATCTGTCCTTTGTCTCATATGGAAACCTTAACACGGAATTTTGAACAACGGCCATGAAGCCAAATGATGGTTAATGCAAAATACCAATGTGTAGAGAAATACAACCTAGCGTGGGGCTGCACTTCTGGGAAAGGAGCGTTACACAACTGTGGTGCTGCTGCAGCTGTGCCACCTGTGGGAATGTATTTCTACACCTGCACGTGAAATGGACAGTTATGACTCAAAGTAGTGACCTCGTGTGTATATGAAAGTGGTTAATATTAAGTGCTTATGTGTGCATATATCTGTGTTTGTGTGTGAGTATGTTTGCAAGTGTGAATTCTGTTTGTGTATGAGTATGTTTGTATTTGTGTTTAATACGGATATGTGTGTATGGTTGTGTGTGTTTGCCTATGTGTACATATAGTTGAGTGTGTGCATGTAAGCTTTTGTTTGACAACTAGCCTGATTTAATTCTCCCTCACCTCCGCTCTGCTGCCACCAGCCCTTCTAGCAAGACTCAAAATATCTAGGCTCAAATGAAAGTGGGCTGTGCTCCTTTTCACGGAGAACAGGGGACAGGCCCCAAAGCTGGGTCACAACACAGAGCAGGACCCCGCATCGCACGGTGGCCCTAGGGTAATATGTTTGAAGCGTGTCGAGTGGCAAATGCGGCAAGACAAAATGTTCTAATTTAGGTTTAAAATAGGTTTGGGTTCTGTAGTGAATACATCCACAACATATAAGTGGTTGAGTGGGAGAGAGCCATTCTTAGTGTCAGAGCACACATCACAGGGAGAGGAAAGGAGGCTGCTGTGTGGAAAGCTGATCTGAACGGCTGAGTAATCCCGGAATCCAGATGAGATTTCCAGACAGATAGAAATAAAACAACGAGAAGGCAGATTAGTTGGAATCCAACTTGCGCAGATACTCCCTGCATGCAAACAAGCGGCCTCTCCTAATGGCAACCATTGGCACCCCATGTGTCTTTGTTTAGTGATTCCCCAACATTCAAACACAAACAAATAAACAAACAGATGTACACCTACATGGTGTATTCAGGATTTGAGTGGAGTTACTATTTACCTCAGAGAGCAAGAACCGCTCTGAGCAAGGTGATTGTGTCTAGCCATTTAATCGCCCAATCAGGGCAGCCTTGTTGTTTAGCACTAAAACCCTCACAACCACTACAGCTCAATATTTGGGGAAATGAGGGGAAAAAAACATTTAAAAAAATATAAGCTTCCCTCTCCTTCCACACCACACTCGCACACCACACTTAACTGGGTTTTGCAAACAACAAATCGATTTAAATGGTAAGATTTATCCAAGCTCCATACATAGGATGTAGGCCTACCCATTGAATTCAAGACTAAATGCACTTTCGCTGGCTAAAAGTAAGTAAATTCATTAATATAAAATATGGAAAGCATAAACACAACCCACATAATCTTAGATTTCAGAAGTTTTGACCCAAATCCAACCAGCATCTCAGTTCACTCCGGTGTACCTGACCTGATGCAAGAGCTTGAGTAGCACCACTGAGGCTGAAAAACAGCCTCAAACCCATCCTCTGTAGCAAAGGGGGATCTTGCTGCAAGAGTCAAGAAGGACACTGGTTGAAAGTTGCGGAATGCTAATTAGAATATTAACTCTTTAAATGATCAGAAGGATAGTCGATCACATTTTTTTTTTTTAATGCAGCAGGGACTTTCCCCAGTTTCTGTGGGTGCAAAGATGACAAATGGTATCACACCTTGATGTACACACATGTGCCGCCACTCCATGCTTCACCAAAATGGGTACACGTATGATTTTGGCATCCAACAGTAATAAGGGCAACTGGCGTGGGTTGTGCCTTGGTGGTGGATCATGAACAGATCACGTGACAGCAATTAAAGCTGCTGATGGACTGCTAATGGAGCCTTCTTTTCCCCTCACCTCTGTGACTTCTGCCACTTCTGCCTCTGCCCTGCTCAATAGGTTGTTCAGCAACATTTCTTTCTCTTTCTTTTAGTTTCATCTTCTTCTCACTTACCCACTTACTTGATTTTGTTCTTTTTCTTTTTCATCTTCATCTTCCACTTCCCTTTCTCTCCTCTTTTTTATAGCACAACAGGGGGCATAGAGAAAAGTCCTACCTGTATAAGACATGCCAGTCTGACAATCAGTGCCTGCCTGCTGATTGCCACTGGGCCTCAGCTGTAATTGGTATAGCTGGAAGCAAATGTTTAAGTCGGAGTCTGGAGTCTGGGCTCTGTACTCAGGGTTTTGTTTATACTCCCCTTCTCTTCTCACTTCCTCTCTTTTCCCTTTTCTCTTTTTCAACTCCTCTTCTCTAGTGTTCCCCCTTTCACCCTTCACATTATTTTCCCTAATATTCCATACAAAAGGTATTTCAACTCATTCAATAAATTCATCTTCCATTTATACCTTTAGGGGCCTTGCTGGGGTCTTCTTGACTTCATGACTGCAGCACACCTATTACAAACACTAAGCAAATGCCCTGAGCATAGTGTGGGGAGAAAACTCTCTCTCTCTCTCTTTCTCTCTCTCTCTCTCTCTCTCTCTCTCTCTCTCTCTCTCTCTCTCTCTCTCTCTCTGTCAGTGCACGGAAACTGATAAACTGATAACCACCCATTCCAATTTTTTCTAGAATCTAGAAGGAGAAAATATAACTGTTCAACTTAGGTAAAAACCGTTTACATTTTTAGGGAGTTGAATGCTGTTAAAAGTGCAGGTTGATTATTGACAACAGATTTTCACTCTGTGCTCTTCAAACGAACGAACCATTTTTACTGTGTGTTTAAATTATTATTATTATTTTAAACATTTTACCTTTATGCAAGTGACTGTCGAAAAATAGTTTTTTTTTACGAGAGCGATTATATAGTTTCGTTATATATTATTGACATTGACATTTTAAATAATTAATATATCCATATACTGTGTGGCCTACTAGGCTACGTCTCTCCACTAAAGAAGAACTTTGCGGTATAATGTATTTGCATGTTCATCTTTTGCAGTCACGTGGGTTCAGACACCACATTGATAAACGGTTTAAACTCGCTTTTTTAGTTTCCTTGACAAGGATATATCCTTGAAGGTTTGCATATTTCTGTATTTTCCATATAAGTTTGCATGCCATCGGGAAGCTAGAAATGGGGAAGGAGGCTGTGACTCCGAAAATGTTTGCGTTGTTTTAATAGCCCGTCACTGGCGGCTGTTGCCTTCATAATAAACCTTTGTTGCTTTCATAAAACGCTCGCGGAATATTTGATGCCATGGATATGAATATGTCATAAACAGTTATCTAAGCGTTAAGAAAGTTGTTGGATGTCTGAAAGTGTTTAAAATAGAATAGCTTTAAAAGGCGCGGGTTCAGGAAAATGACTGAAAGTGTTTTCAATTATCACTTTTTTCAATTTTTTAATTGAGTACTTTTGATAGTTGACAGAATGTTTTTACTTACACTTACACTAAAATATAAAATATTGATTATGACCAAACTAGAGAAAAATCATTTCGTTGTTATTTAGCAAGTTCTTCTATGGTTCAAATTGTATAATGTATATACAATGAATGAAATAAAGAAGAGCAAGGGCTGGCCGTTATCATCACAAGATGATAAAGAAAGCGATTGCACTTTCAACTCTTTTTGTTTAGCACTCAGAACTATTTCTAAGGCATTTCAAATGAGACGTCGTTCAAACGATAACACGCGAACAACTTAATTCGGCTATAGTGATTCGTTGAGTTGAATTCTTGGCCTAAATTGATATGTGATTGTAGGACTAATTATATTAGGATTAGGGAATGGGGAAAATTCTACGGTTAAGTGAAAAAATAACAATTAAACCCGACTATCTTGCGTGAATTATTTTTTTTCGTCGAGGAAGATTTAACCGAAGTGACAGGATTCACACGTGAATATGACAACTTACTCACTTAACTTTGGTTTGCAGTTTTGTAGGAAATTATTAAACGTCGGCGGTATAAAAGTAGCCGCGTGAAGCTACACAAATGAACGGCTTTGGAAGTAAAGATTGAGGGAACTAAATCGCGGACATGGGTGAGTTTGTGGCGCATGTGAAGTTTGGCAATAGCAGTTTTTATTAAATTATTAAAGCAACACCGTGATTCTTAAGTAGATAATTCAAGAAACTCAATGTGTCCCGTATGAAGATTAAGAGGTACGTTGGATGCAACAGCTTCTTTATTCTTTACAACAGCAAAGAATGTGCTCATCGTATATGCCCATCAGAGTGCTGGGTCCTTCAACGCTGCGGTACTAGATGCTACTGTCAAGACTCTTCAGGCCCAGAGTCACAATGTGGCTGTGTCTGATCTCTATGCCATGAAATTCAGAGCTTCTGCTACTTCTGAGGACATAACTGGTAAGGGGTTCAGAAGGACCCATGTGCTGCATCTCCAGCTGCTGCTTCTACGGTTTCGGTTTAAGGACCTTACTGACTTGTGTCTACAATGTATGTTCCCAGGGGTGCCAAAGAACCTGGCTAACTTTCAGTATGCTGAGGAAACCATGTTGGCATGGCAGGAGGGTCAGCTTGCTGCTGATATTGTTGATGAGCAAAACAAAGTTAAGGAGGCAGAGCTCATTATCTTCCAGGTTAGTGGGTTTGGTTGCCTTGTATAGCTTTATTGGGGAATGCTTATTCAATCCTGGTTCTTGTTGGCTGTAGTCTGTTTTTGGGCTACTTTGACCCTGAGATGCATCATTTTTTTAAATGGAAATTATTCAAGTTAAACATGAGGGAGGTAGGGGGTACTGGAATGAGAAATGGGAAATGCTGATTTGTGTGGCCCAAGATCCCTGTTATATTAATGCAAAATATCCATTACCAAATGGCCCCAAACCATGTAGAATGCCATGTGCATGTCTTCCAGTTCCCCATGTACTGGTTCAGTTTTCCAGCCATCCTGAAAGGCTGGATAGACCGGGTGTTTACACAGGGTTTTGCCTTTACTTCAGAGAAGCGGTACAGTGAGGGGATCTTCAAGGTAAGGTGTCCTTCCTAACCAGTTATGTTGAATTGCTGGAGGACCTTACTTTGGGTGTCCTTTTGGTGCTGTTATTAGTTTTGGGTTATCAGCAAACTGAGTAGCGCAACTGTATTTATAAGTGCTTTAGAATACCTCGGGAAGAGGAAGAAAGATCTTTGAAGTAAATGTACACTAAGTCGGACTAACTAGTGCCTCACTGCATGTCTCCTTTACCCCAGACAAAGAAGGCAATGTTATCCTTCACAACAGGCTCTCATGAGTCAATGTTCAGTGCCAATGGTATTAATGGAGATGTTAATGTCACACTCTGGCCACTACAGGTAAGTCTTTACCATATTTATATGGCAAGTTTTGACAGTCTTGATGCATGCTGGTCCCTTAAATGACTACTGTTGTGAGTTGTTCATTGCTTCATTTTCCTCTGCAGAATGGCATCCTCCACTACTGTGGGTTCCAAGTGCTGGCGCCACAGATCTTCTGGGCACCTCACCATATCACTCATGAGGCCCGTGAAGGAGTGCTGGGCGAGTGGCAGAAGCGTCTGGGAGGTCTTCTGGAGGAGAAGCCTCTATCCTTTGCACCCTCTGACAGCTTTGACATGGGAGCAGGCTTCCAACTGAAACAAGATGTGCAGAAGAAACTGGCCGAAGAGAAGTTTGGCTTGACTGTGGGTCACCATTTGGGGAAGCCCCTGCCACCAAACAACCAAATTAGAGCAGGGGTTTGAGCAGAGGATTAGACCATTGGCATTTACATATCTTTACTGCTTGCTAAATAAAGAAAATTAAACCGACCAGTTTTGTGTAATTGCTTGTATAGAATTGCTGATAATGACTGCTTCAACTGGGTGTTGCCACAGTGCATTATGGACACCAGCTATTGGCGTTTGGAAACTTTCCCTGTTAAGGAAATCATGACTAGATGCCTCTTGAGTTTTCACAAGCAATTTACATTTGAGTAACTTGGATGCTTTTATCCAAAGTATTTGTACAGGTTACAACTTCTCCACGCATCTGCTTGTACAGCCCTGATACCTAATGATGCAATTGTTATGTACCTTGCTCAAGGTGGGACTTGAACCTTTTGGTTACAAGCCTGTTGCCTTAACCACTACCCCACCAGCTGCTCCCTTAATGATTCTGAAATGCATGTAAGTAATCAGATTCTAGGTTAAAATTGGCTTATGTTCATTCCAATCACCTATATACCAACAGCTTCATAAACGCCCACCCCCTGGCTGTTGGATGCATGAGAGCTGTACATAAATTTGGCCTGTGATTCTGACTTGGTTCAATAACTGTTATGCATACTTATGAATGATCAACTAAACTTGTACACAATGAATAAGTTTGTATAGATTTAGTGATTACCACTGTTGTGCATCTTGCTGAGACAATATATAAATTTAAAGCAGTAAAATCTGGCAGAGCATGGATGCATCACCAAATTTAGTCATGAGACCATTAGATACTGGATTATTCTCCAATGTACGTTTCCGAATCGAGTTGGTGAAATTCATGCTAAATTATAGGTAACCAGATGGTCAGTGTTTTATTAAAGACCTTTGTAGGATCTTATCACTTCCCAACCTCTGTTTAAAATGAGTGATTTTTAGGCTTTATGACTGAAGGAAATAAAAAACAAAAGCCTTTCTTCATCTTAGAAACATTTCTAAGATCAATATTTTCTCTGTCTAAAGGATGCATAACAATAGATTGTTCATGCTTTAGCCACCTGTAGACTAGACCAATGTACAGCCCTTTGCTTGGCCTCCACACTGACTTAACCTTTACAACATGAGCAAAACGCTGTAGTCTTAGCATCACTTCACAGGTTCCCTATTTCATCAGCACTTTGCTGACCCCAAGGTTTAACTTCTAACATGAAAACAAGGCATTAAATGGATGTGGGCCTTCATATTTAAAATAATCAAATTCCCCTACAACACCCAGGGGTTATTTTGCCGACAAGAAGACTATTCAACTGTCCCAATAGTGGCAACTAAACTTAATTTGGTGGTAGAACCTCCTCACGAAGTCCTGGAATCAGACCAGTTCTCAGCATTTAGATACAGACCTGTTTAATTTGTCTTTATATGCACACGTCTATATAATATTTCAGTTGCTAAGAGCTTTCTTTCTGACACTTCCCTATGCTTAGAAGCGTGTCTACCCCATGCTTCTAGCCATCAATTTGCACTTTTATGCTGCCATAGTTTAGTCTTACTGGAGCTACATATTGCACAACATTAAACTTTCATATTATCCCTCTGTTTGTGTCAATTTCCGATCATATTTTGCTTCCTCCCTCTCTCCCTGACATTACAGAGAAAAGCTGCCAAGCCGACAAGCAGTTCGTCTCCAGTGACGTTGTGTTGAACAGCAATAACAAAGAATACATAGTGTCTACTGAGCGGCTTGAGCCCTAAACGCTGGAACTGGCAGGTTTCAATGACATTAGCCGGTTCTGACCGGGCGGTTAGAATTCTAACATTCTAGAATTCTACATTCTAGAATTATAACATTCTGGAATTCTACATTCTAGAATTATAACATTCTGGAATTCTAACATTCTAGAATTCTACATTCAAGAATTCTAACAATCTGGAATTCTAACATTCTAGGATTCTACATTCTAGAATTCTAGTATTCAGACTTTCTAACATTCTAGAATTCTAACATTCTAGAATTCTAGCATTCTAACATTCTAGAATTCTAGCATTCAGATATTCTAACATTCTAGAATTCTAACATTCTAGAATTCTAGCATTCAGATATTCTAACATTCTAGAATTCTAGCATTCAGATATTCTAACATTCTAGAATTCTAACATTCTAGAATGTTAGTATTCTAGAATTTTAGAATTCTAGTGTTAGAATTCAAACTTTCTAACATTCTAGAATTTTACATTCTAGAATTCTAACATTCTAGAATTCTAACATTATAGGATTCTACATTCTAGAATTCTAGAATTCATACTTTCTAACATTCTAGAATTCT
>JAOYSI010053507.1:0-25279 GCA_025775065.1 Hiodon alosoides
TCACATTTTATGACAAATTTATTCAGAAAACCATGAAATTCCAAAAGGTTCACATACTTTTTCTTGCCACTGTACATGTCAACTGGAACAAGCTTCCATAAGAATCACAATGTTATTTTGTTATATAATTGAGACAATTATATACAATGGCTTACAAAATATTTAGAGCCCTCCTGGGATGAAAGATTAATTTCAATTAAAAATGACGTGCTAGTACTTTAGAATCAATAATCAAAAAAATAATCAAATGAAATCTGATTGTGTGCAATCGTATGAAATCTAATTGCCCACAAATGCGTCAAAATTAAATGGAAATTTGTGAAATTGAATGCAATCTGATTGCAAGCAATATAAAGCAGATCTATTTTCATGAAATCACTTGTAATGCCTTGGACAAGTATTCAGTCTGAGGGCAAGAAGTCATCCCATGACAACATATGTGATGTTACCTAGCCTAGAATAGGAAATAGGAAATTTAACAGAAGAAAGAGAAGCGTTTTCATGCTTCTTACGGATGCTGTGTCGTTCGCATGTGGATGAGATGCTGAAGGCACTGGACAGAGATGTGGTTAACACGTGTAGGGAACAGTACCATTGAAGTGGCAAACTGGGGTGGTGATCCCCATTTTTAATAAAGGAGATCAAAGAATGTGCTCCAGCTAGCACATTATCTTCGTTAGATTGAGGTTTGAGGTGAACGTTGGACTCTGCCAATGTGCATCTTGTTTTCACTCCATTCCACCGTTTTTATTTTCACGGACAGGATATCAAGACGCAGCCAGTTGGATTGGAGGTTATCCATTTTTAAAATCTGAGGGTGGCATTCCTACTCTTTGCAGATGCTATTGTCCTTCTGGCCTCATCCTACTGTCATCTTCAATGTGTTCTTGAGTGGTTCATGGCCGATTTTTAAGTGGTTGGAATGAGGATCAACCCCTCCAAATTCGTGGTTATGGATCTCTCTGAGAGAAGAGTGGTGTGTTCCCTTTAGGTAAAGGGGGAATGGATGCTCAAAATGGAGATGTTCAAGTATCTCAGGATCTTGTTCACAAGTTTTGGCAGGGAGGGTGTGTGGTTGACAAATGGGTCAGCTACTTTTTCAGGCCTTGTTCTGCACCGTGGTAGTGAAGCAGGAGCTTAACTGGACATGCTCTAAAGGGACTATATCCCTTTGTTGCACGCGAGAGCGTGTTCAGTCCGAGAGTGGCTGGGGACCAGGGGAATTGGGGGAGCCTTTTATGCCTTTTATTCAGCATTTTAAAGACATCCTTAAACAAAAATAAACTATAAACAGCAACCAAAACCTCCCTTTTTGGACAAAACTAAACTCAAAGTGTTTAAAGAATTAAAATAAAAAATCTAAATAAAATAAAACACAAGTTATCAACACAAACCAGCCTCTTCCAATTTTTCTTCTCCACTTTTTTCTCTTCTCTTTTAAAAGGGCCTAGGATTGTTGGCATCGTTACCAGTAGTGTAACCACATTCAGGTGCGCAACTAGGTTCCATTAGAGTGCGTGGCCCTCCCTCTCAGTGTTGCTGTCCTTCAACACTCTCTCCTGGCTTGAGGGCATGGCAGCCGGTTGCATACCACACCCTTATTACGCTCAGCTGGCCTGAGAATGCCTGGGCCACCCACAGGAAGAGCTTGAGACTGTTGCCTGGAAAAGGGAAGTCTGGTCTGACCTTCTGACCCTGCTGCCACCACGGCCCTCACCAGGACATGCAGTTTAGTAAATATATGGATGAATGGAATCTGTTACGATTACTCTGTTATGATTACGTTGGAAAACAATCAAGCCACATTGAGCAAAGATAGAGTGAGAGGGAGGAATAAGAGTAAGAAGTGGTAGCATAAGAGTCAGAGCGAGTAGATTAAATATTTAAAAATGATCATGAATTGCCCACGGGTTGAACATGAAGGCTATGCCTCCATCATTCAAACATTTATAGCATTCTTCTCTACTGTCTATCATTAATGTACAGTGTCATACAAAATCAAAGACCACACATTTCCATTTGTATACAGAACAAGTACAACATAAGCATAATGTAACATCCAGTTCTTCTTTCAGCAGACTGGTGTGTGAGTTGCTTGTTGAGGGTAGGAGGCTGCGGATTCTTATTTTTTGAGTGTATTATTCACTGGTGTTTCTTCTTTCAGTGTCTTACAGCTCTGGTTCTGGACTCAGTTCTTGGGTACACAGACATTCTCTCAATTAAACTTTCCCTTATTTTTCTTTATTTGAGGTGTTGCATAAAACCCCCCAAATGTAATTGGGTTTGGTCCCATAGGGGCTCCATTCTTGACAGGACATCAATATTTTTTGAGCTCCCTTTTCCTAATTAGTGCTTTTCAACAACGTGTTGTTTAGAATGGTCCTCTGTCTTCATTGTTGATGTTCATTACCCGACCAAGGAACTTCACAGATACAAGTTTTTTTTAATTCTGGAATCATGGGAATCACTATAATTACACACAAAAACAGTCCGTTCAACTTATCTATGAGAGTTGTTTTCTCCACCTAAATTCATTAAAAGGATTACCGTAATTTCCGGACTATAAGCCGCTACTTTTTTCACACTCTTTGAACACTGCGGCTTAAACAATGATCGTTAAACAACGAGCTTCATGCCGCCAAAACATTTAGCCTCGTCACATCAGACCAATGAAATTACCGAACAGGTCACAGTGGACAAATGAAACTGTTCGAATAGAATCAAACGCACTCACGCTAAATTCTTCAGATCAGTCATTTTGTGCTTCATGCACACACCCTCATCATGGAAAACACACGAAGATATGCAGATGATGCAGCTTTCAAGTTAAAGGCGATCGATCTGGCTGTCGAAGAAGGAAATAGAGCTGCTGTAAAACTGTATTTTTTATTTTTTTAACCAGGCACTGTTCGGAAAAAAAGCATTTACATTACGTATTTAATTAAAAGTAAAAAAAAATCTTTCTGTGTAAATATCTCATGTTACAACGTAGACACCTGCGGCTTATATATGTACAAAAATTTTTTTCTTTTTAAAGTTAGTGGGTGCGGCTTATATTCAGGTGCGCTCAATAGTCCGGAAATCACGGTAATTCTAATGGAAATAGGTCTTTTTTATTTTTATTTATTTATTTCCTTTTGTTTTTAAAACATATAGTATTATGACTGAAAGCTTTTAAGCTATTTTTTTCAGCGATAATTTGTAAAAACAGCCAGGATCTGCAGTTTTCTTTGTTTGATTAATTAGTTTACAGAGAGATAACTCTTTATGTATTATCCTAGATATTTAAACTGGTGGCTCAGTTTGTAAAGATGGCTCGTCCAAGTGCAGGTTTATGCAGGCCTTATGATTTGATCCAGTTGTGACCAGGAAAGGACAATGCTGGGAATCTGCAGGGCTTCTCTCTTCACTTGCATTATATATGCAGCGTATATAAATGCAGTATGTAAAATCAAGTTCTTACTTTTCTATATCAGACATTCACCAACAAACAGCCATCATACAAGTCTTATATTTCAACAACCCACTGATGTGGTATATAAAAAAGCCCTACCGTTACAATTTCAGGTGTGTTTCCAGCCTGATCATGATGACCCGGATTCATCTACTCCAACCCAAAATAAATACACAAATACAACTGTGACATATCAAGGAAATATTTATTTCCGCATTTAAATAAATAAAGAGCCACATATTTGTATTTATAAGCATAAAGTACCATGAAAAGCCACACCCTGTGAAAAGAAATGCCACAGTAAAGTAGAAAGAAAAACCATAAAGTAGAATGAAAATTCACTCAGCATCTCGCCTGTGAATCGTGTCAGGCCAAATGTTTTCATCTACATCACAAGCAATATTGATTGATCATATACTATATATCTATCATTGACAAAGTGACTTGTGAACGCCCAAGGGCATTTTATTGTCTTCCATCACACGTCTGAATTTCCAGCTGTCTAATGGCATTGTTTGTCAATATCATGTTTACAATCGCAGTCTGTTGGCATGCAGTCTCCACCAGCTAAGGGTGTACATATAGTTTTTTTGAAATACCATTTCCAATTTAACACATTATTACTTTGAACACCGTATTGCATTGTTATTATACATGACCTAGGAGAGAGTAAAGAACACAAAAAACAGAGAAATTTTAATCTCAGTTATAAATGTTGGAATGACTGAGGCTACAACACAGCGGCTGAAACAGCCTGCACCCGTTGCCCAACCTTCTTCATGCTCAACCCATGGTTGATCAAATGAACAGCTTTCTCATGCACTTGCTCTCGCTGCTCAGTGCGGCTGGCAAGAGATTCATTTTGAGTGAAAACCAACAAAAATGTGCTTAGTGTCCAAGTTGACCTAAGAATTTGTGCCAGTTCCGATGTGTAAAAGATTGAGGGCCAAAAAAATAGCCAAACAATCCTAAAACAATAGATATCTAAAACACGAATGGTAATGGGACCACCGTTTTAAGAGAAGCCAAATCAGTAGAAATGGATAAATGGCTAAAGGTCACTAATCATTAAGAATTCATTAAAAATTAATAATTCTGTATATAAATATCAAACTTTGGCTGTCTATAACTCACCTGTCATGCATGGGGAGGTGTACTGTTTGGCACTGCCATAGAGGCTACCCGGTCCTAGTCCTGCAGTATAAAATCATGCTGGCCTGGGGAGACAAGCAACCCTGGGGACAGCCAAGGCCAGAGTGACGCAACTGGGTGTGGTTAAAGAGACCTCACTCAAGTGCACGCAATTATAGACCCACAGCAGAGCCTATTTGTTAGAGGGTTTTGTGGAACAGTTTTTGTTTGATATTTTTCTGTTTCTGTTCTGTTTTTTTTGTGTATTCAGTTTGTTTGTATTTTGGTGTAATTGTATTGATAAAAAAAATATATAGGCTATAACCTGCAGCTCCTTTTCCCTTTGCATGATCCCTTCCAGACCAGGCACAATGATACATGCATTGGCAGAAACAAGCTTTTAAAAAAAAAACCAAACACTCTGTCGGAAATTGCTGCTAGAGCTTAACAGAGACAGGTTAATTCTATAAGCCTCCTTTTAAAATATTTTAAATTTATTTTGCTATGGACTGGTATTATGGACTGGTATATCAAGTTTTCTAGATAAAGTGTTATCTGTACCTCTGCTACATTGAAGTGGCTTGAGATCATTGGATCTGTGTATCCTTGGCTAGTCCTGGGGAGTCCACGTTGTTGTCAGTTCTACTGAGGGAATGCGGAAGAGCTATGACGTTCTTTCAGAAAATTCGAGGGACACTAGGACCCAGCAGACCTTTGTCTTCCAGGTTGGTCTCCTTCGGTTCCAGATTCAGAACACAGTTAAAGTGCTCAGAGGAGAGTGCAGAGAGAGGGAGAGAGAGATAAAGCGAGAAAGAGAGAAAGAGCGACAAGTGAACCTTGTAGTCACTGTATTCACAACAAAAATAGAGATTCATTGCAGAATGGACGGATTAACCGGAGGGATTTAAAATTTTGAAGCTGAAGAACCTATCTGAAGAAGATCACGATTAAAAGGTTACAGTATGATTATTAATTCCTGCTGTGATTTGGGGTTCTGCTTGTCCGGGAGTCATTAGTATGTGGTCGTTGGCTGACAGCACTCCTGCAAGTGTCGTATTGAGGAGACATGCTGTCTCCATGTAATGAAATGTTGGATGGGACAGGATGGGACGGGATGGGACGGGATGGGATGGGATGGGATGGGATGGGATGGGATGGGACGGAATGGGATGGGGGAGATAGAATGTCACAGCCGGACACTCCAAGGTGGCTGATTGGGAATTCTTTCGGCTCCTTTCTGTTCCACGGGAGAAACGGCGCCCACATGATGAAGTGACATCGGTCTCCCCTGTGGGACTGCACTGTTCCTAGTCCTGAGCGTTCTGATGTCCGGTGTGTAAAGACAGCCATTAGGGACCTGTGAGAAGCACTTTAGAGTTCCCTTACACAAACTAGATTTAAACGAGAGGCATTTGTGTATGGCAGGATGTGTTCTGCTGATGGGAAACAAGTCTGTCGGCTCTGTCTGGGAGTCAAACAGCTGTAGGAAAAAGTGAGTCTCGTTATATAATCTGAGTGGCTGTGAAGCTGGATGCGCGTGTTTGGTGTGTGTGTGTGTTCTCTGGTGAATGTGTGTATATGTGATTGCAGACCACCCCCCCTAAACCCCCCCCAGTAGCTTTCAGGCTTTGGCTTCACCGTTGCCCCTGGAAACCAAGGTGATCGTTTCACAACTACCACCGTATGAATAACACTCCCCCGTCGACATTGTGAGCTGAACAGAAGCAGAACTGCTCATTCAGAGAACTTCCCTGGGCTCAGTCAGTGGATTCCCTGTGGATACACCATGAGGTGTGTGTTTGTGCCAGAGTGGGAAGTTGGCTATACCCTGAACACCTTGTTTGTAACAGGCCAGCAGGAACGTGTGAACAGACAAAACATGAAGAGCCTGGTGGCAGGGTTAACATGACCTCTAATTCATAGGCATTGTGTCATTGTGGCTGTCTGTCTTTGCAGTACTTTTAAACTATAATGGTCCAGTCACAGAATCAGAGATGCTGAGTTAGTGTTTCCATAAGAGTTTCCAGTATGTTAAACCACAGTGGCCAAGTCACCCATTGTCTTTTTCTTAGAGCCTCTATGGAAAATGTGAGCCCTGCTTTATGGTACAGCTATTTTCCTGCTGAAAAGCGTCCCCGGGATGTTATTATTGGATAGCTATCATTCAGCAGATGAACACAGAAAAGTCGATGCAGTGGATGAGATAGCATTATATATAGCTATAGTGCTGGAATTATGCTGGTTGGAAGCCATGAGACTGGAATGATTTCCCTTTGACAGTTAATCAAGGCTTTCACTCAATTGCCTGCAAAGCTATCTGTACTCTGAGGTTGTTGACGTCTCTTTGTGAGAACACATTTTCTATGAGCCTCCCTCATGTGGCCACTCCGAGGTGTGTAAAGCTTGACTTCTTTACACTTGTGAAAACAGAGCCACTGATTGGCTGTTCAGGAAGGCACAGGAAGTTCTGGGTTTCTAACAGCCACCCAGAGACACTGTTGCCATAGAGACAAAGATAAGCCTCCTTTCTCAAAAAAAAAAGTCTGGATGTCATCACAGAAGCTGTAGCTTGTTCCCTCCTGCCAGGTCTGAAACATCACAGGGCAGCTGCCTCCTGAAGGTCAGGTCGGGGTTTATTTTTTCCCTCAGCTATTCAATGTCGCCTGCACTCTCTGTGAGTTTGAAATGCAAAAAAACTTTTGTTTTCTGCATTAATGTTCTGTACTGGATAGACAGGAGTGGTCTTGCTCAGAGAAAGCAGTTGACCACAGATTTGTTGGTTATTTTGTTGTTGAAGAGGAGAGGGCCTGGCGATGTCCATTGGAGAGGTTGAGAAGCCGAGGGAGGCAGCAGCTATTTCTGGGCTCTGATGTAACGGCAGGGCTGTCCGTGATACCAACACAGAGTCCAAGCTAATTGGTTTCCAGAGCCGCCCTTTTAATATAACTTCTAAAGTTTGTCTGTTCTCAACAGCACAGGGGGCCTGAAGTATAAGTATATTTTTTCTACTTTCTCCTTCTCTTGTTTTTTCGGTCATACAGTGCGTCCCTCTTGGACAGTGGAGTGCAGCCAGAGAAGGAGCTGCACACGGCACTCAGTGTGGCAGTCTTCTTGTTGAAGGGATTTCCTGTAGACGGCCTTTTGTTATCTGAGGAAAGGCTGTTGGCAGGAAGTATGTCAGATAGTTATTTTCTTTAAAGCAAAATACGCACGAGGGGGGCTTATTTAGACTCTTTGGGTTGTGTTAGGGTGAGGGTTAGGAAGGAATGGCTTCAGTCTAGACCTGGTGGGATTTGTCGTCCTGACAATTCTCTCTTGTTCAGTGCTGTTATGGATTTCTGTATGCATTGGTATCTATCACGTTCACATAGAACTCATATTAAATATCAATATTACATAGTTTATGTGATTTCAAATGTACACATGACTGTCCTATGACTGCATGTTGCGGCTGTATTGAACTACGCAACTACAATCACACAAATACATTTGATTTATTTATCTGCATCGTATGTGTGCTTAATATGATCTTACTTTTGTAGTTTCAATGTACTCTTATGTGAGAGGGACAGGAATTGTTATGGTCCTTGAAATGCTGTTGTACAGTGCAGTGGGCTGTCACTGATGGAAGGTGAAATCTGAAATTCTGGAGGTCAAACGTCTTTTCATTTAGCAACTTGTCTCGTCTGCTTCCTTGTCTGCCCTATATTTCAGAAAAAGCCAATGGCTTGCTCAGTGTTGCTCCGCCCCTCATGAAAATTAAATAACAGAGCAAGGCAGAATGCAGTGAAGAAAAAGAAAAATGTCAAAACACCAGGAAACAACAGCAACAATGGCACCTGATGGAACCGGAGTGTAAACAAACATGACAAGACTGGAGCAATGTTATTCAAACTTTGCTTTTGAGTCTTTTGTAAATCTATCTTACTTTCAAATTAAATTAAAAGAGACTTGCAGACTGGAAAAGCTACATATTCTGCAGCAAGAAGCGGGGTCTTCTAAGAGACCGTTTAACTGTTTCAGGTTCAATCTTTTGTAAAAATTTCAATCTTTTGCAAGACTCTTGATCAGAACATACTTACAGAATCCACACCGTAAGCTGGACAAACTGAAGAAAACAAGCAAACTAAAGATTTTGAAGAGGAAGTTTGGTGTCTAGATCTAATTGTAGATGCCTACTATATTCCTAAAACGTCTTACTATTGCAGTGCTGCCTATTGCAGAGCTGCCTAACTATTCTGCCTGTCTTTGTGTCACTTGCCCTCTTCCTCTGGTTTAAGCTGTAAATTCTATCTTCTAGACCGTTCTTTTCTGCACCGGACTGTTTTTGTCTCCACTGGACTGTTATTCTCTCAGATGGACCAATCTTCGCCACGGGACTGTTCTTATCTCAGCTAAACTGTTCTTCTCTATGCTGGACCGGGCTGGACCGTTCTTTACTCTGCCGAAACAGTTCTTCACTCAGCTAGACCATTCTTCCTTTTTTTTTTACCATCTCCTCTCTCCACTCTTTCCCCCAGCACTGGCCCAGCTCTCTGGCCCTCTTCAGAGGAAAAACTAACCTCACATATGATGTAAGCCCTGGCTCCTACAGAGAAAATGATTCCACAGACACCACAGAACATTTTAACAGGGAGGAGGCTAAACTGGTGCTGACTGTAAGTAGACTGAATTCTGCGGTTAAGAATGAGGTTGCCACAGTTGCTGCCTTTGATGTTAAAAAAACTACGGTAGCATGTGTCTGTCTTCAGGAGGAAACAACAAAAACGAAAGGTTGAGGCCCAAGTCAATTTTAACAGTGGTTCTTGGGTCTGCACAGGTCCCTCTTTTGGGGAGTAGGGACATTATGATTGGGGATAAACTGTCGATCGGATTGAATTAAAGGCCTTGTAAGTCCTGGGCCTTGTCACAGAGCCCTGAATCCTGCCGATAAACAGATTGTTATGGGAGATACTCCTTCACGCCATCATCCTCTCTATAGTTCCCCACAAGGACATATAGAACATATATAGGACATTTATGGCTTCTTGCTCTGCAGCTCAGGGTTAGGGTTGGGGTTGGAGACTACTAGACTGAGCTTCTCACTCTTAGCCGGGGCTGAGGCTGTGATGGAGGACGCACACCATAGTGGTCATACAAGAGGGAGGCTCTGTGCCCGCAGTCAGTCCTAAACCATAGTCTTCCAAAATCGGAACTTTTGATTTTATTTTTTAATTCCTGCCATCGGTCGATTATCCAAAAGTATGCCTCACATGGTTAGTCAACTATGTTCTAGGACTTCAGGAGAATCAAGTCATTTTCATCTCTCAACTGCCAGACTGTTATCAGTGTAATTTTTCATTGATATTGCTTTCATTTCGCCCTGTCACCAAGCAGACGGCTTCACTGTAAAGCATTTGAACAGCTGTATTTTTCTCCAAGAGAGACACTGTTTCCTGAGGCTCTGACAGAATACCACCCACACCCTGTAACCTATAGTTACCATTTCATAACAAGACCTTCTACCTTTAGAAAAAGTGAAAATGATGCAATCCTCAGGAAGTGATTGATTCCTCTCAGTCTCAGAAGTTGTTTCAGTCATTGTTCACATCCTGTATAGCTGGTACATTGTTTTACTGCCCAAGGACATGACTGGAAAAGTGTTTCATCTTGTAGTTAGTCGTGTTTTCTTGTTAAATTATTCATTTATTTAGAAGTGGGAGCTTGCTGTTTGATGTCCTTCAAACCCCTGCTTTGTTTTCTCCTTTTAGTGTGTTTAAACCATGGCATGAACAGCAAGATTTCCACGTGCCTAGCGCAGCCTGGTACCACGAAAACTCACAAAGCCACCAGCGCTGCACATGCTTGCGATGTGCCCAGCTTGCCTGGCCTCCCCTGCATGTCTTCGCAGAGTGCCATTCACCCCCGCCCCGCTCTTCTCCATGCCGCGGATAATGGGCCCTTTCTTCAGTCCCACTTAGCACGATGCCTGCGCTCCACTTGACCAGCATTCACTCAATAACCACGCATTTCCCAGGGCGGACGGGCTGCTTTCAACACGCGCACAGTTTGGAGCCGTGAATAAGCTAATCACAAGAGTGAAGGGAGGCAGTCCTGTCGAGGCAGTGCACTGCGCTTGGCCAAAGCTGCCAGTGATGAGGATTACATTGCAGATTGCCCCTTTGTCATGAAGTTCAGTGGCATCTAGGCTCCTGCTTCTTTCTGTAACACATGTAGCTTTTCCAATCTGCATGAACTGTACAGGAGAATTGTCTTGGGCTTACTGTATGCATCAATGTGTCAATAAAGGAGAATTCGGTTGCCAGGCCAGTGAGATGAGGTGCACTGGGTTTTTGTTCACTGGTTAGTTTGAACAGTGGAAGTTTGAGTGTGAATTGATGCTGCTCTGACCCCCTTTTCCCCTGCACAACATTCGTGTTCTTGTTTTTGGTCACTGCATTGCACTTCCAGACTGACTGTTGTAAATTCACACTCCCGGGTTATTGTATCGTACTTCCAGGCTTATTGTCATCATTTCTCACTCTTCCACTGTGTTTTTGGCAGCACCTGTCAAATGCTGTCCGTTTGAGGGCAGGATGACTTTAAAACGCTTCCAATGGCCCAACACTATTTTTCTCTGTCCCTTCTCTTGATTAAAAAAGGGGAAATGAGCTTGAAAGAGTATAAGTAAAAGCAGTAAAAAATAGCTACCAAATAAAACTTTACTATCTTTCACCACTGCAAGTCATGATTCATTAATAATCACAGAACTGAGCTCCATCCCAAGTAGCATCCCTTTTTATAGTCTCTGTCAGCTTACTCTACTTATTAATGTAATGGTCTGTGATTGGCTGTGTCTAAGTGGGCTGGGCCAATAAAAAACAGGTGTTTCCCTTGTGGGTCTGTGGATACTCAAAAGCACTGGTCACACAAAGTGGAATGTCGATCCATTTGCTCTGACATCACCAGCTCCAAAACATAAGCCACATGTCCAGCAGGCAGTACTTTTGCAGACCTTAACATGTGATTACCCCTGTCAATGTGGCAGGTTCTTTATTAAACACCTCTGTTATGTTCCTCTGGTGTTGGGACAGAAACGGGGGTGGGAGAAATACTGCCTTGTCAGGGAGGGAAGGGAAGGGAAAAAACAGCAGACAATTAAGAGCCGGATTCCCACAATCAAAGCAGATGGGCGTCTCATTAACTGTTTATTATCCATGCCAGAGATAACATGAGAACAACTTGAGTTCATTAAAGCCTAAATTAGCATGCAGTTCTCCAATTACAATTGCAATTGCATGTCTCATAGAAAATTACTATCCTTGCATATTTATTTTTTCTGTCTGGGAACAGTTTTTGAGAATTTTATACGTAACTTTTATAAGTTTATTTAATTCTGTCTTAATTGTCTGGTTCAGCAAGCCAAGCAGTATGTACTATCCAACCTGCTTTTGTCTCAGAGCTCTGCCTTCATCCCTGTTGCCATGGTGTTATCAACAAGAACAAACTTTTAGCTTGTTACAGCCAGCCAACGCTGCTGTTTGTAGAAGATCGGTGAATGAGCTGCTGGCTTTATATTTCTGAGCTCTTTTAGACTGTGCTTAATCTGCCCGGGAAGCTTTTCCCCTATATGTTTTTTTAACTATTGTTTTCATATGGTACTGCAGTGCAAAATTACACTGGAAGTGCTGTATTTCCCTCACATGCAGAACAGTTCATGGTGTTGAATTTAGTTAGTAAAGGACCTGACTGAGATTATTTCTCATTGCGAAGGGAGATAAAGCACAGAAAATCCAGATTACCACCACTTTGTACTTCCCAACTGTATTTCACAGTCAGCTAAAACAGCTGTTTTTACCTTAATCAGTCCAGGCAGACTATTTATTTTTCATATTGTCAATGCAAAAAGTTAACAGAGAGTGAAGACCCTGGGACACCAATCTTTTTAGCTGAAGAACTGCCATGTTTCTGGCTTCAATGTCTGCTGGGTGATGATGTGGCTTTAGGCCCTCTGATGTGCTCGCAGCAGCCAAGGATTGCTTGCAAACACACCTGCCTGATCTTCTACCAACAATCAGAGGAGACAACGCTCTGCAATTAGTCCCTCAATGGCTCATCAGACGGCTACAAGAGCAACACTCTCTTTTCAACAGAGTTAGTCATCCCTCCAATCTTGCCAGGAAACAATTTTGGAAGAGAGGGTTTGCTAACAAACCCCATACCTCCGTCTCTCCAGGGCAGGGGACAGGCTCTGTAATGGTTGATGCGTCGATGGTCCTAGTGGAGCCTCACAGACAGAAGTCCCACTGGACTGGATACCCTGTCCCTGCAGTTCCCAGCCACATATGTCAGAGGAGGATTGTGGAATCTGTGTGCCAGAGCTGCAGCGAGAGGCAGTGGCAGTTTGACCACAAAGACAAAGGAAATCACCGAAGGTGCCACCCATGGCCTGGCTGGGATTGGCGTCGTCTCAAGTACTTTGGATATCAGCATCCTAATGAGACCCTGCACACACCCTCCCGTGTAGGGTCAGCATCCAAATAATAATCTTTTAAAGGATAGATACAATAATGTTTGTACTCCCTTCATTACCTTAATAATAGGTAAAATGACTACAGTCTAAAAATATGAGGACAAAGGGTGTGTTTGTTTACTTGGTAACCTCTTTGAAAGGAATGCCAGAGGGTTACACAAGTGCAATCACAGATACTGTAAATCTGTGATATCCTTCATACCTGGATTACTTGGGCTTTGACATAATGGCAAACTGCTGAGATTATAGCCCATGTGCAAGTCTATTTGTTCCATTGTCTTGATCCCCAGAGGCTCATGGTTTTCCCAGCTTCCCTCAGTGCCATTTGAATGTAACAACCTCAACAAAACTACCTGTGACACAAGTGTTTACAGTTAATGGCGTTCACCTTTGCGTGCATGTTATTTAATTGAGGAATTACCCATTTGTGGGTATTTAACCTTAACGTGAATCCAAAGCAGTGAACAACATTCTAATTAGGCTGTGCCAGTACTTGAACAGTGTTTGCTATACTGGCTGTCTCTCGTTTGTCATTAAAGCCTGTATCCTGCGGGACTGCAGTGCTGGAATATCGGGTAGCACCAATGGTTGCAGTGGCCCTTCAAATTGCAGCCTTCATTTTGTACATGTCTGGCAGACCATCCTGAAACGGCTTTGGGAGAATGCTGGTCTCAGTCTGCATTCAAAGATTCAAGTGCACCCAAAAACTGATTGTTGAACTCATCTGAAAGAAACAGAAAAACAAATGTTAAAAAAGTCAAACAAAAAAGTGCAAAAACTTTTAGTGGCTGCCATTTAAAGCACTCCTTTTGTTTGTTGTGAATACGTGAGAGAAAAATACTTAAAAAACACACACACAAAAACACACGTGCTTCAGCTTTACCCAGTGAAAAAACAAACATTATTTTTTTTTTCTCTCAAGAACCTAAACAGTAAAGACAAGCACTGAGGCCAGTGACACATAATTGTGTGTTGTGGGGCTCCATCCCTGATTGTGTCAGGTTTATTAGTGCTGGGTTTATGACAGTAGGGGCGCCTACTCCCCCCCACCCCCAGCACTGGTACAGAGAAACACGGCGTATTACCGCCGGAGTGTGACCGAAGACCTATGATTTAGCCGCACTGATTAAAGATTTAGGTGGTGCTTTACAAGCTCATCGAGCAGGAATTCTCCTTTTTCACCGGACTGAGAGTGGAGGGACATGCCACGTACATGCACACTGTGGCATGAGGAAAGAGAAAAGGACACCCTTGTTACCCTGGCTGGCCTTACTGTCACCAAGGAAGGGACTTCACACTCACCCGTACCGCAGTACTAAAAGCTAAAATAATGCTTCAGAGTCCACTCCCTATCGACAGTATCAGCATTTTCTCATTTCCAGTAATTTTCTGGCACCTACTTCTGTTGTTAATTCATCAGATTATAGGCCATTATCAGCTACTATTACAGCAGTGAAGTAAGAGCAAGTTCTGGTCAGCTCTGTGTGTGTTTCATGTCCTTCGTTTGGACTTCTTTTAATTTGTACAAAAATAAGCCCCCCCCCCCCCCCCTTCTCTCTTTCTCTCGGGTGAATGCGTCGTACAGCTGTTGTTGCTGCCTTCCTTCTCTGATTGAAGTAAAGACCAAAGTGAGCTGGGGAGTCCCAGTGGCAGCAAGACTTGAACAATGACAGTTTCTCCAGAATACTGGAGTGCCCCCAGTCTGTGTTCAACACCTTTAATAGCAGGGTTTTTTGTTATTGTACTAATGAAAGACAGCACGCATCAACAGTGCAGACCTCTGAATATCCTCCCAGGAGTGAGAGGTAGCAGAAACCAGCCTTCCCATTGGGATTTGTGGTGGAGGGTGGAATTTGCCTCTTGACACCGGCTACAGTTTCTGGAACGATTCAGTGTCCCAAGGCAATTTTCATTCAGGTGTGACCTTGGACAGTTCAAATGAGCTGTAGTTGAAGTATGCTTGTACTTCTTGTATTTCTTTCAAAGAGGAGAGCTCATACAAACAAGTGGGTTTGCTGAGTAATCCATGAATTATTGAGCTGTATGGATACATGTAGCATCAGCAGGACCCCTTGTACAGAGCAAATTCCAGTCATCTTTAATATCTGCTGGATATACTGAACTTGAGTCAATCTCAGTATCACAATCAAGACTAAAGGGGTCTTTTCCCATCTAGAATTTGAACCTGCAGCCTTCGGTCAAGACCCATAATCGCTAAGTAAGTGCAGATCTTTGTTGTTACGGCAGGTGAATTGAATCTGTTGGAGCAGTGTCTTCATTTTCATTAAGTGACTCTCTGGAGGCTGTGCATCTGTGGCTTCCCCCTAACTGGGTTTCCCCTGCCGCTGATACACAGGCAAATTCAATTTTCCTGTCTCTCTGGGACTCTTCGGAGGTTCGAAACTGATGTGCTCAACAGTCGCAGTACCTCTGCTGGGGGTGGAGGGGGATTGACCCTGCACCAGCCTCCGACAGAGCTTGTGAAACACCCTCCCATTCGTATTGAAGTAGACGAGAGGCATAGAGTGGATAGCCTCACGCCTCGTTCGTGTCCTGGGGGAGGGGTTAGAGAGAAGGCCCCTCCAATTTTTTGCTGTGAGGATAATGCTGCCGCGTGTGATTGTCTATCACACGCTGGTCTTTGACCTTGAGTGAAATGTGCTGTTTCAGCTCCGCAGAGGTGTCGAACTCCATCTCAGTCTCAGCATGACCATGGGATATGGAAAAAAACTCAGGGAGGAAAAATTTCAGGGAAATATTTAATCTGAACCTGTAGCTTTTCCCTTTCTGTTGAGAAATCATATCTTTAGACGGGATCGCAATGGAACATTGGACAGAGTTATGGATAAAAATGATATTTATAAAGGTTTAGAGAACTTTAGAGCCCTTTGGAGCACTTTTTTGCAAAGCCTTCCATTCCAAACAGTATTTCATCCTCAAATACCCTGGTTCTTTGGTGTGGTCAGTGTGGAGAGAGAGTTTTCATCCTGAAAATGAACCCATTGTGGGTGGAATTTATCCCCACCAAAAAAAAAAAGAATCAGAAAGAATAAATAGGGTGTTTAAAAGCCATTTAAATGTCTGAGGATCTGAAGATCAGATGTTCTCTGTGTTAATTCCACTTTCCATCTTGCTGGTTTCATTGTCCATAGAAGCTCTTTAAAGTCAATCCCCCCTTCTCCTTTGGCGCAAACTATACGCCCTGGAGCGTGTCTGTTAGGGGGGTTGGCGCAGCCACAAAGTTGCATTAGAGGGTGAATGGCAGGGGAAGGCTGAGACCTTAAATAGAAAGTAACCCTGACTTACCCCACTCACAGAATCATAGAAGTAGTGGATGGTAGGCTAAGTGAATGGGGAGGTGGTGCTCAGGCAGTCTGAATGCATTAACAAAAATTCCAACAAATAACCAGACACAGGCTTATATTTATGAATTTTCAGGGCAACGCATAATTTTGCACAGGAGTAACGAGAGGAAATAAAAAAGGAGATTGAGCCTAGCCCTGGCAAAAAAAAAAAAAAAAGGTATTGGAGTGATGGATAATAATGCTGTGGCACAGGCCAATGGAAATTAAGATGAATGCTCCCGGTCCCCTGGGGTTCTTGGGTGAAGGAATTAACACAGGTTGTCACTCCACCCTTAGCTGTACAGTTGCCATGGTAACCAAAGGCGATACATTAACAGGGCTCTCGTGTGCACCTCTCCTCCATCAAAACCTCTCACTATGGGTATTAGATGGCAGGACTGAACCCAGATTTCTCAAGTAAACAAAACTCGTAGTTGTCTTTTATATGAGCTCTGAGTGTACAAGTGGGGGTAAGAGCAGTAAGGGTACAACATGGAATAAGTTGTTGCTGTCATTTTTGTAACAAGGCAACGTATTCCATGAAAGCTTCTTATGAACCACAATTTTCGAAATACAACACGCGTGTCTTTTGTAATGCATAGTGTAAGACAGTAATGAATGATAAAGAGCCTTTCTATTGTAACATATATTTTAAAAATCAATGTCAATGTCATAGAACTTTAAATGATGAGATGTGTTGTGAAGAGTGAAACAAGCTGGGGAATTGGTTACCTCTGTAAAGATTTTTCAGTGTGCATTTAAACATGGAGACTTATACAGCTGATGAGAGGCAAGAGCAGCCAAGAAAGTCTTATTTCCCTTTTTTAGCTGAATGGCCAAAACGTGCATGAAATCAGTGAGCAGTGTATAATGAATGTTTGAGTGAGAAATATGTATAACAGTGGTCTGCAGTGAGTGGAATAGTGTAAGTATTAGTGACTAGGGTGAGTCTCAGTGAAGAGGGTGAGTGAGTGAGTCATAATGAATAGGGCGAGATTCAGTCTCAGTGAATATGGCAAGTGTGACTCTTGATGAGTAGGCACTTGGTGAATGTGTTAGTGTGAGTCTTTGTGAATAGTCTGAATGTTAGTAAATAGGGTGAGTGAATTTCAGTCTTAGTGAATAGGGTGAGTGAGTGGGTCTTAATGAATAGGGTAAGTTAGTTTGAGTTTCTGTGAATAGGGTGAGTGAATGGGTCTTATTGAATTGGGTGATAGAGTTTCAGTCTCAGTGAATAGGCTGAGTGAGTTTCAGTCTCAGTGAACACGATGAGTGAGTGGGTGGGGGGGTGACTAATCAGTGTTTAAGTGACCAGAGTGAGCTGAGTTGGTTAGAAGTTTATGAATGTGCTGCATGTGTAACTGAGCAGTCTGGTGTAAGCGTATATTATTAGTAAACAGTGTTTACTAGCATTGTGAGAGTTAGCAGAGTGTGAGAGCAGTCTGAGAGTGAGTGAGCAAAGTGAGAGAGCAGTCTATGTGGATTTATTTCCGTGAGAGGGCAGTGTCAGTGAGCAGTCTGAGTGTCAGTGAGCCAAGGGAGAGAGCAGTCTATGCGTAAGCGATTTAAGTGAGAGGGCTGCGTGAGAGAGCCGTCTAAACATGAGCGATTAAAGTGAGAGGGCAGTGTGAGTTGTAGTGAGCAGACTGTAGCCCTCCACCATCCTTTGCCTGCTCCTGCACTTTATGGGCTGACCTTGGACAGATATCACCAGATTTTATGAACAGACTCTCCAGAACTAATGAGCATGAGTCATGCTACAGCAAATAGAGATATCCTACCTGCAGCGGAAAGGTTTTCATGTTTTTATCTTTATGTTGTTCTCCCTGATTAAATAAACTGCAGGAGGCTCATTGATTTAAGAAAGGCATACATAATCTGTTAATGAACCAAAGAGTAGTAAATCTCACCTCTAATTGTTATATACAAAGGAACATTTATTTGTTGCTATAGCACTTTCCACTAAGACCGCCATGCAGTTTTAATGAGGTTGATGTAATAGCTTATTCACTTAATCTTGGGGGCAGATCACTATTGGGTAAAAACTCAAATAAAATTGCAATAATCTAAGCAGCTATTAACTGTTGCTAACCCTGTTTGCTAATCCAGGAAACCATTACTTGATAGTTGGCTTTGGGCATGAATTTATTATATGCTTTGCACAACCATAGAGGGAGCAGCTAAAAATCTCATCCATGATTAAGACAATATTTTTGATAAATCGCAGTGCATTTGCCCTGCGGCGAGATGTTTCTGAACAACAATTAAAAGTGTTGGTGTTTCTCATCTGAGGGGCCATGCGAACTGAACATTCCAATGAGAGAACAGAGGGTCGGCACTCGCCAGACAGGTTGCTGGGGCATGACATGTGACACCCATTTGAGGAGGGATTTGTTGGCATCTCCCTCCAAAGACAGAATTTCCTCAGGTAAACACAGGGAAGATGAGTCAAGGCTTGTCAGAGGTCTGACCTAAATTTGTTGGGTTTCTCTCTACACCGTCCTACTCATACCTCGTGTCCATTTTGTCACATGAAGCACAGCTCTTGGAATACTTGTTCAGGATTACAAATAAACCAGGTCCGGTCAGAAAAGCAGAGCACTGGATCAGCGACCCATGAGTGTGAAACAGGGGGAGGAACACCCGGTAGGAGGCTGGAGCTGGGCTTTCTGGGGACAGAAGCCAGCTCAGGACACCCTTGGTAGAGCACCCTTCTCTCTCACTCTCACCACAGCAGGGCCAATCAAAGTAACTTGCAGAAGGAATTCCCTCTCCAGGTTAAAGCAAACACTCTACTACCAAAATGTTGAAATGTTTCTTTCTAGTGAAGATTAGAACATTATGTACTGGATTTATATATATATATATATATATATATATATATATATATATATACTTGCTATAGATAATATGACGAGTTATCCCATTTTTTTTAATCATCTGTAATTGTGTTTACTATTTACAAGTTTGTATTACTGCAATTGGTAAAAGAAAAAGTAAAAAGAAGTATGAAGTACTTTTTTATTCATGTCAGTTAATAGCCATTAAATCTGTTAAATTTGGTTGGAACACCACTGATCAGGGGTTAGCTTGCATTCCTGATTGGTGCCTTTAATTTACTGTGTCCTTTTTCTCTAGCGTGGGATCAAGTGTTTAGTTATTTATTTATTGCCAGAATAGATTGTCTCATTATTTGGCTATTAAAAGTTTGAAAGACGTTTGTGGTTTTCTCCTGTTCAGGTGAACAACAAAAAGAGTAGTGTGTAATAGGGGCAGTCAGTATCTTTTCAAGAGTTACTTTGCCTTTGTGTTTTATGGGGGCCCTGCAGGCCTTTCAGCTGTGGGTTATAAAACCCTTATTGTGTGTTAATGAGATGGATTCGTTTGTTTCGGCTTGTGTGTGTCACCCTTTTGTGTTCAAAATGAGTATGTTTAAAAAACTGGTTGATGACAACCAAAGGCTAGACAAGTCCGTTTTTTCACAGAGGAGTCTTTAAAAACAATTGACAAAAACAAAAAGGCCACACTGCCACTACGTTGAAGGGCAAACCAATACCACTTCCAAGGGTATTTCACCTTATGAGGTACAGGCACCAACAGTTTGCAGTATAATACGATTTCATTAAATGATTACCACTTCATTAAAATATTTTGTAATGGTTTTGACACAACGTTTTTACACCGATTGTGGTTCGTGTGGTTGGAATTCATAATAACTTTTTAATAATGAATTAAATAAATAATGATGTACACTTTCCAGTTACCCGGAGATCTGTAGTATATCCTTTATATGTATATTTTTATGTGTATGTCTACCTACTGTGTTTTGATTTAAATAACCTGAAGTATTCACCCGTGTTCATCTTCCCCTTTGATATATAACTTGTCTGTTGTACTGTAACGGAGGAATAGGTCATGAAATTCATCGGCAAATTACGGATAATATGGCTTTTTGTTATTATAACACGCATCTTTAACCGATGTTGCCACGTTTTCTCTTTCAATTAATTACTAAAAAGAAAACCTACAATTTATTTTTCTTTCTGGATTCAAAGCACCCTCTCTTTAAAAAATATGTGGTGGTAATTAATTAATCTCTTACTTGATAACCATGTTAGGTGTAGGCGCCGCTCGAAGAGCTATTACAAACAAATGTTGATTTACTTGGACAGCTGTTTTTGGGCCTTTTACACCAACGGGAGTGCTTAATTATCTCAGTCCCTACACTTCGTTGTTTGCGCCCTCCTGAAATAATGCCGTAACTGCTTCGCTCTGATGACGTCCAGCTCACAGCTTCCCCCTCTGGTCATGTGTGCAGTTCTGATTTCCAATCGAGCAGTTTTTTTCTCGAAGATAGAGCAGCCCGAGCACACACACACACACACACACACACACACACACACACACACACACACACACACACACACACACACACACACACACCCGAGCACACACACACACACACACACACCCGAGCACACACACACTCTCTCCACAGTTTTTACCGCTGATCACGCGCCCAAGCACTTTATTACATTTTGTAAGAGGATGGCTACACTTATCCCAAGGGACATGCGCAAGGCCTCCCAGAAAAAGGAGGACACGTACAGAAATTTGGCCTTTTCTAATAGAACAATGGATGGTTTTCTGCTTATTTTTACTGTAAATTTGGAAACGGCAATTATTTTTCTCCTCCTGATTTTGCAACCTATTGTGCTCGGTTCGTCGCCACGACCCCCAACACCACACAGGGAGGGTGAGGAAGTATAGTTACCCATCCCTTTTCCCCCACACTACAGGCAATACAGCCCGCTCTAAAGGTTCAGCTCCGATTGGAGGAGAGGCACGCCCTCATGCACGCCTGCAGGAACCTTAAAAGCCAGTAGGAAACGCTCGTTAGTGAGAAGCTGGGAGAACCCTTGCCAATTTATCCCACCCCCGCCTTGGAAACTGTACGCTGCCGCTGCGCTCTCCTGGTCACAGTCGACTAATGACATGAGCGGGATTCTACCCGCTAAACTCTAGCCCAGACTGTTTACATGCCGTCCGTTCGTACGACGTCAGTGATCCAGACGTTTACATTTTTTTGTCCCTATTGGCACCTGCTGTATAATTGTCACCGTACAGCTGTACGCTAACGCGCATACACCGTCCAGCGGTCCACAGTCTTATCGGACAGTTTTTTTTTTTGTCATTCCCGGCCAAGTCTTAATTATGCAGCTGAACAGTGTTTCGCTTAGCCGGGGAAACGGGGCCCTCGACAAAAAGAAGGGATAATCAAAGCCTGGGGGAAAATATGCTAAACAGTTAACGTCATCGACATGTTATCCAGACGCGATGAGTCTTGGGAAGCAAAACTAATGAATAAAGCAACAACAAATCAAAAACGTCCTTTGGAATGAGAGGGAATCCGTCAGGCACAGACCGCAAGAAAGAGCTGGGTGGGGCAGGTTGGCCCCAGGGTCCCTCTGTCGTGTCCTGGGCCAAGCAAGCTGGGAGGTAAATCACTCATCCTCCTGTTAGCCACATGGCCAGCCGGTGGGTCCAGATGGCACATTAAGGGAACGCGGAGGGCCAGTTTGATTCAGGATCCCCACCGCGCTTTGTGGCTCGGAGAAGCCCGGAGAAAGTAGAGCAGGTGGGAATGAGAGCCAGGAAACTGGGCCAGATCGATCACAGCGGGGTCTGTGTTCATGATAATTAACAACCACTCATGGGCATATGTCTAATAGCAGATTGCAATGAGAATTTAAATAAATGATAAAAAAAAAAACACTAACACAGAATCAGCAGTGACTGTTTGCGAGCTGGTTAAAACTCATGGCTTGATATCCAGAAATGGTTTGAGGCGTTTTTGCGGGGTATCGATTCATTTTGGTGCCTAGGGTTTAGGGTTTAGTTGCTAATTTTGGAAGCTTCAACACAAATGATCTGCGTTGAAGTGATTATCCTGATAGAACTTCCCGTATTTGACACAGAGTATTTTTTTTATCAATAATTTAGCAGATCGGCTGTTTGTTTCTGTCCATCCGCGGTTAACTTCCGTCTGTTTGTTATCTGCAGTGTCAGCTCTCCCAAGCTTTGAACGGCGTATCAGACCGAGCCAAGGATGCAAAGGAATTTCTGGTTCAGCTTAAGAACATGCTTCAGCAGATACAGGTAAACCTCCTCTCAGAAAATGAATGCCTTTGTCAGAAAACTATGTGATGTGCATCCGCAAACAGGGGTTTAGAGCAGTGGTGGCACATTCCCTTTGTGTGTTGTCATTACTAATAATTAAGTAGTCCATTTTGCAAAGGGTGTAAATCCTCCCAAGAATTAGAACCATTACTCTTGATAGACCAATTGAAACTCAAACCAGAAAAAGGGAAAATGACCAAATTCAGGAACCCATTCACAAGTTCAATGCACAAAATCCATTATTTCTTCATTGCCTGGTGTAAAAAAACCAAGACAAAATATGCACATTAAATGAAAACATGAAGGAACTGTAGAGCTATGCAGTCTGCAGTGAGACATCTCTCCATACTCCTTTTATTCTGCAGCTGACAATGAAGTCCTTTCATTTCTTCCTATGTCTTTATTTTTAGACTAGCCTTGCGTCTATGACAACACTTTGTGCCCAGCAGACACAAGAGAGCATATTTATGGCTACAGCTGGGTAGTGATACTGCATTGTGACATTCATTTATTAAATTATTTATTTTTGCTCCGTCATAACTGTCATAACTTATCAGGTCTTGCATTGAACACATTCCAGCATTAATCCCAGTTAGGGGTCTCCCGCTTGGTTTAAAAAATTAGGCCCTTAAACCATCTGTGATGAGTCACAGCTCCCAGATTATAATTCAGTTAGATAAATTATTGATACTCAGCAACAATAAATATTTCACTAGCAAAGTAGTGCTAAAATCAAGGGTATTGCTTTTGTATAGATTTGTGATCCCTGCTCTTGACTCTTTTTTCCCTCTGCTCCGCAGGAGAACGGCGTGGAGTTTGAGGCCTGTCTGGTTGCCCAGTGTGACGCGCTCATAGACGCACTCACGCGACAGAAAGCCAAACTCCTCACCAAGGTTACCAAGGAGAGGGAGTACAAGCTGAAGGTAGGGCCCCCGGTGTGTGATGAGTGAGGAGCGAGGAGTGAGTGGTGAGGAGTGAGAAGCTTAGCATCCGCCTGGGGAGAGAAACCTTTGTTTTCCATTTCTTGCTCAAAGTTAAAAAAAAAAGAAAAGAAAAAAAAAAAAAAAACCCGTTTGGGTCGTGAGAGAGTCAAAATCTCCAAATCTCTCTCGGTCACTCGCCATCCCTGGAAACAGAGCTTGGCTCCAAAGTCTGGCCCGATCCCGATCCTTTTTCCAGTAGAAAATAGGACCCTGGATCCTGTCCTCCATTGTACACGACCAGACGATGGACCGGGGTGCAGGCTGGACTCCAAGCACAACGAGTCGACTGGGGTGGGGAACTGGGCCCCCCAGCGACAGCACAGCGATTGTCATGCACGGAGCTGGTGCAGAGAACAGAAAAACCGCTTCCACGGCACAATAACGCCGCCACGGCCATCATGGCGGTGTACCCTTCGAGGGGATTACCTCCATAAACTGTCTGTCATTGTTCAGTGCCCTGCCATATGGCCAAGGCAGAGACGTCAATGTTAGAGGTGGAAATGCGCACAGGCTGCCTTTAACTGCTGTTTAGAATAAACCTTAGTCTGACTCAGCAGTAATTTATAATTCATCCGGTATCGAGCCAAGTGACTGGTCATTTTTGACAAATCTGCAGGTCACAACTCTTACAAAATAGCCGTTGTTTATCAGGCAAAGACTCTGAAACAGGAACATTTATTTTCCTGGGTTGAGCGGCCTGTAGTGTTGTGAATGTATTTTGCTCGACAGGGAATGTCATTTTCTACTCTGATTCATTTCTTCCGAGTCACTAATCTGTAAGAAGTGCTTTTACTCCTGGCCTCCTTTCGGTAGAGTACACATTTGCTGTGAAGATGAAATTTCCACGAGGCTTGCAAAGGCCAAGGTCTCTACACCAGCGAGAACTATCCACTATCCACACTTTAACATTGCGCGAGATTGGATTGTAGTGTATGCCATTTCGGGCTTTTATCTACAATTATTTTCTCTCTTTCGTAAATTGATGTTATGTCTTGGAAGAAACTCAGTTTTTTTATGTTTTTGACCAAAGGATATAGCACTATAAACAGTAATCAAACCTCCAATAAAACATTATTTGAAAAGGATTTTACATTTTTTATCCTGAAACTTTGTTTAAGTGAGCATAAGTGCTCTGCCTTATCTCTCTAGCTGCTGTTGGACCTGAGCTCATCCCTAAGACTCCCACCGCCGCACGCGGGGATGGTGAGGCAGTTTGACTAGTCTCCTCCAGTCCTAGTTGCCTTTGAGCCACCCGTCTCTTTTCCACACCGCAGGCCTGCAGTACCGTCGAGAGGGACGTGCCTCTCCAATCAGCGCTGAACCTCTCGTGCAGGCTGCGTTGAGTAGTGTGCAAAACAGATGGGTGACGACTAGGGATTGGTGGAGAGGTTGAAGGAGAGGTACATCTGTCTCGGCGTTACTGCCAGGCTGCAGGCACTCAGGAAGAAGCGGGTAGGACAGCCGAGAGAATCCCCGCCGATTTAACCCTCATCCAGATTCCCGCTCACGGGGCTCAGTCTGCGTTCGGGCCACCCGTCATTCCCGACTGAGCCGCTCGGGCGGTGGTGTTGCTGGCTATTGGCTCACAAACCGTTTGTTTCACCTGTACGCCTCACTGGGGGGGGGGGGGGGGGGCCACCCCCCGGGCACCCGGTGTTCCCTGAACCCGGTGTGG
>JAOYSI010053518.1:0-25276 GCA_025775065.1 Hiodon alosoides
GATTTCTCTCTTAATTACTTTCTGGGGGAATCCAATGTCTATATAATTCGATATTTGTTTTTGTTGGTGTTGTGATGGTACAGAAAATGTACGCTGCGTGCTTTGAGCAGCCTCTGTGTGAATACTAAATACCATAAGTAAGTGTCTGTAGCAATTGCATACAAAGGGAGTCCAACAACAGCACAGAACCCAGCCTGGGAGTAGTACATAAACTACGAAAAACTAATTAAATTATTTCTTGCTGGCAGCACATTTTTTCCTTAAGAATCATTCTGTCAATAACTTATAGTAAAGTACATTTCATCTGATATTTGGGGGGAAAAAAACATGAAAGGGACTTTTAAGATTTGATACCACACTTTAAACTATATGAGAACAAAGTTTCTCCATAAATACTTCCATATGCCAACTGTTTGTGGTTATGCATATTTCTATTCAGGGGGAAACATGTGGTTTATGCTAAAATACTTACTATTCATAAAAACATGTTTTTTGGATTTTAAAAAACATGTTTTTGGATAAGATTTCAGAGAATCAGACCATCACTGATAGATGCTGTTTATGCAGGTACAGTCAAGTCATTATTCAATAGCTGAAATGTTAAATAAAAAATTGAATTCATCAGATGTTTACTTCTAGATTTTTACCTAGCAATTGTAATTTTATAATAAAATAAAAACAAAAATAAACTTGTATTTGACTGGACATATTTTTATACAGTAATGTAGTGGCAACTCTATTTTAAAAGATATTTTGATTGAATGAATTATGTAAAAAATGGTGTAAAGAGGAAAGTTTGTTGAACTTCAGGGTTCACAGGCAATCACTGTTCAGTACGCAACAGTATGGATACCTCATTACTTAAGCTTAGAAATTTGTTTTGGAATTTTTAATGAAAACAGAGATCTGTTTATGTTATCCGAGATCCCGCATATATTAATGTGATGTAAAGATCATTTTCCTGGAAAAGAATTTCAAAAACATACGCACAGTATCAGCACAGACTTTTTGTTCGCATGCTTATCAGCAATCTGATTAGATTCAGAATTGCTTTCCTGCTCTTAGGACAACAACAATGATCCGTTCCTTTTGGAGACTGCCGTATTATTTCTGTGAGCAGAACCAGAACGCGACGAATGTGGTTGCATGTTAGCAAGTTGAGCATCACTGTGCGTATGCAGTTGACGTTTTAGTTACGTATTGCTGAGTGAGATGCATACTAGCATACCAGAGAGCATCAAAAGCATTACCACTGTCTTGCGAATCCCACCATGCCAGCCGCTAACTGTTTAGGTGATAATATAAAAACAAAAAGTAATAGAAGCCATAAGGTGGACTACTGGCGCAGGGGGTGACGTGTTAGCGTCAAGATAGTGGGCTTTGTGGTAGACTCCGTGACCTACATAGAGAGGGGAAAGCGAGACAAGGGAGAAGTGTTCGGTTTCAAATTCACTGCTCAGGGTATGGCCAGCTAGATGACCTTGAGCTTGTCACTTTGCCATCTGCTACCTCTGCCTCAACCTGTCAACACACCTCCGGTGGAGCTAAAACATGACATTTCATTTTGTGACACGGAGGGGAACTCATCGTCACCAAAGAACCAGAGTGAGATTCAGAGCTGAAGAGGCAGAAAGAACAACCTTTCTTTTTCTTTTTCTGATCAGGCCTGTTTCTGATTGGTTGAGTTTACTAGTGCAGATTTTACCACCGTAAATACAACTGTGTATGTAATTCTATAATCAGATATGGTATATAATAACATTTTTGGAGCATGGAATATGAATATTTCACACAACTATTTGACACGTACAGGTGTAACACTCACTCAAAGCCTGTTTTATAGAATTAAAACTTTGAGTTTGGGTGCAGAAAAAACAAGTCTACAACTTAATTTATCAAATAAAAATAACTTAAACTAAACTGTACAGGGATAAACATAATCACATATGCTTTGACACATTTAATTTCTATCAATTGAATTAAATTGTGTGTGTTCCGTCATTCACAAAAAAATTTAAAATTAATACAAAACGACACAAAATTCAGTGGACGATTGCAATAGTTTCCTTATGCTTCATAGCTGAAAAGTACAAGGCGTCGCAAGGCTATAGAGGACGTACAACTCACTGTTCAGTGTTCGTATGGATTTAAAAAAATACTCTGCACGTAACGCATACAAAACATGATGATATTGATGTTTTAACCTTTACCTACATGCATAATAAATTAAATTTTGAAACTTGAATCCATCCAAGTTCTTCATGGCATCTTTAAAAAATAAAATAAAATAAAAATAATAGTACATTGAATGAAAAAACAGCGGGCATAAAACTCCAAAAATCAATTAATAATGTTGGCAAGATGTAGGTTTTCCCTTTGTGTCGGGAAACAGTAGGGGTACTGAGATGTGCATTTCAGTTTTAATAAAAAAAAAAACAAACAAAAAAAAAAACTGGAAGAAAATGGCTAAAAATCCCATCTGCTCATTTTTGCCTTCCACTGTGAGCTTGTTAGAAGTAATTTCAAAACGCCATAGCTGGCTTTCCATCTGACACTGATATGAAAAGGGAAATGAACCTATGGCCAGACTCTGGGAAATGGCTAAGACCTCCCGAAGCTCTTGGTAGTAAACAACATAGCACATACTAGGCTGAGCTGAAGTATGTTCTGACCCCATATCTGTAGAAGGAATTTATTTCATAAGTAAGGAAAACTAGGGTTGTGAGATTGCGTCACATCCATCACAAACTACAGTTCTTGGAGGCCCTTGCAAAATAACTACAACTCATTGCGATTGCAGCTAAACCTATGGACATTGACAATGCGAGAACTGAATGGCCTGCATTCACATGACTCATTCCGGGGCCCACTAGTGGAATGGCCAAATGGAATTTGCTGTCTTTGTCATTGCTGTAGAACTCATCATAGCCCTTCCAAATAGTCTGCTGGGTCATTCTATCAACCACTAAGCCCAGAAAAAACTTGGGATTAAAAAACCAAGATTAAAAAACATTAGTATGCAGCACATTTTTGTACGAATGATAATTTCTCATTCAGCGATCTTCCTGAGAGGGACTTGCCTTTGATATATGACTAATGATTATTCCACAGTCCCTAGGCTTAAATTACATTAAATGGACAGATCTCACTGTACTAGGTGAACTAACTTGAGGCCTACTTTACTAAAAGGATTTGGCAGCCATACAGCCAACAGTCATAACATTGTCGCTTTAAATTCTGTATAATCGGACAAAATACTCCATTGCAATAATAAACTCCATACACTTCTCCATGTGCTTTAACCCTTGATGCTAATGCACATCAACAAATGTACAGGTTCTGGAGCAGAGCTGTCAGTAGCTGTAGGTACATTTTCTCAGAATGACAGGCTTCAATTTGCCACAATCAGATTAAGGGAAAGATATGGGAAAAACTATGTCTTGCCTGTTGTGAAACCTCTTTAGTTTTTTTGTGTGTGTGCGTGTGAAAGTGCAGTGATGGACTGGGTCAAAAATTTGGCCCAGGCCTTTGTTAATACACCAGCTCCCATCCAGGCTATGGACAATTATTTAATACAATTATTTGTATTTCCCAGATCGGCTCACCGGCCCTCGGCATGGACCTGTTCACCTATGGCTGGTCCGGGTCTGTGTGTGTGTGTGTGTGTCTGTTTTAGGTAGACAGGTGCTTTTGTGGCTGGCATATCCAAGTCTTTAGGGCTCAGAGAGCTTTATTGTTGAGCTTACACCATCAAATTAATGCCCTAGTACTAGAAAATATATCACAAAACCGTTTCCTTAAAGACACCTAATTTCCATAAAAACACCCTATTTCAGTTTGGTGCAATCAACTACACTTATATTCTAATATTAATACCAGGCTGGGGCCTTACCATTTTTTTCTCAGACATTTGTGCTAATATGAGGCAAGACCAATATTAATTATGGGAGGCAGAACACTTTTTGCAGTTAAAAATATTGAAATGGGTCGACTGCGGAATTAATCTTTCAAAAAAGATTTTTAAATGGACATAATTTATGGCTTCATGAAAATACACATAATCTGTGTTTTTGTGGTTGTTTTATTCCCGCATTAATAAGTCTGGCCTTCAGTCTAATACAGACTAACAATAATCTCTAAACATATACTTTTTTTATTAAGACATTAAAGAAAATTATTGTGTTGGTCTTCATATGCTGTACTGGCAAATTGTTTTTCAAATTATATAGTCATAGCATCATTGATGTAGAGAGGAGGATAATAATAATCTTCTTTTTCATACCGTTCATCCCATGTGTTTGAACTACCAACAACAAAAAACATTCTTTTTTAAAGTGACAATAGATTTTTACTAAAAGTGGTCAGGTGGCAGGTTGTCCTAGTCTCAGAGAAGCAGTTGAACTATTTCTCATCTCGACAGGCGCTTACTCACAGCGGGGGGAAACTACATCCCTTTCTCATTTGGTGGAAACAACGGGGACAGAAACACTTTGGCAGACAAACAAAACTACACCCTGGTCTACACTTAGGAAGGGAAAACAACTTTTATTTTGTTTTGTTTAAATTGCCATGCAGTCATATATTGATATTGCTATCTAGTTTTAGTGTGAAGCCTTTTATAACTCACAGTCACATCTATTCGCAGTTCTAACAACTGCAATGTACAATTCCCATAGTTCTGTACTCTTCCTGTTTCTCAAAGACTTAAAATATTTAAGAACTACATAAAAGGTATGGTAAAGAACAGGTTTGAAAAAAAAAAAAAAATGCTTTATGGCTTGTTATATAATCCTTCTGTTCAAAAAGGGCTCTAAGCATTTTCATCACAATAATTGATCTGCTTAATCATAGCATTAACGTGTGATAATTAGAAGTTACATTTCAAATAAATTGTAAATCTTAATTGGACTAGTGAGAAATGATGTCTTCTTTACTGGTCCATGCTGACATGTCATTTCTAGGTGTTCAGATTTTTCCAGGAACTGAACAGTTGTATTGCCTATAAAAATATAAATAATATAGAAAAAATAATCTTATAAAGAGCTATATATAAGAAAAAAAAAAATTCTTTGGTAAAAATTATGTACTTTTTTTTTAGTACAGCATCACTGTAATACTCAAAAATCTCTTAGTTTTGTGTCTGGCAAGCAGCTGAGTGAGATTGACTCATCTGAGTCTGGTTCTGCTAAAGATTGCATGTGCAAACAATCAAGGCACTGTTGAAAATGTTGAAGGGAAGAGAAAGAATGAAAGGAACCAAGACCAATGGTTTGTATGGTTTCACTCTGTTCGAGAGAAATGGCATTTTAGTTTGTTGGCGTTTGTTCCTGTTCTACATGTTCCTGTTTGTCTTTCTTATGTCAATGCAATTTAAAGTTACAGAGTGCCAACTAATTGATATACATACACAATCTAATTAGGTCCTCCTTGCCTATTAACAAGCTGCTGAAGTAGCAGGTCAGTTGGGTATGTTGTGGCTAGTTAGTAATCACTCAGCCAAGATTGAACGATCAAAGAGGTAACCGGTTTCTGGTACACAGTGTCTCATTGACATCTGTCAACCAGAAATAAAAGAATAATAAAATAAAAAAATAAAAACAACCTTCTCACAGTAAATGAAATAAATAGTCCATTACAAAATATAATTTAAAAAATGCATTTTTTTTGCAATCAGCCCTCTCCAAAGGTGTGCAGAGGTGCTTTCGGTCTTATTTGAATGCTTTTTGCAGCCAAAAATATAAAATTCCCACCATATATTAAGAAGTCATTTCAATTATCAAAAAGGGCTTCCAGGCATGGTTGACAAAAAGTATTAACAGATGGTAGTCGAGGCGACTAGAAATCCACGTAAACCTATTTCAGGTCCCTGCGTCTATTGGAAATGTCAATTTTTTTTACGTGGTTGAGGAGAAACACATCCTAACATAACTGACCGAGGCCTGCGGCCAATCAGCAATGAAGTATTTATGTTTGTGCTCTTATACTTGTGTGTACCTGAATAGGTCTGCACAGGTATTTCCTAATTTCCGCCTTTCCTCTAGTGTTTTCTCTTGCATTCTTTGGTGTGTGTTGGATGGTTATCCTATTTGCTCTGTACAGACATATGTGCAGCAGTTTCTTGAAAATGCTCCAGTAGTACAAGTTTAACTAATTAGAATTTGCATACAAAAACCAAATGTCATGTTTAAGTTCTCACATGAAAAGGAAGAAACATGTTTTATCTGAACAACAGAAGATTTTTTTTCCTGATTGCAGGGGTTCTTTGCGCAAACCAAATAATTTGAACCTCGTGGTTTAATCCAATTTAGCTGGGCAGAGAGCACAAAAAACATAAATCTTCACATCTATACTGTACATACAGTTTGTTCTGTGGTACATAACAAGAAAAAAGACAACAAAAAAGGCCAAAAAGATGCACTCAAATGAACCCTTCCGAAATGCAGGGTAGCTATCAATGTCTTAATCTTTGACAAGTAAAAATCTGAATAACAATAAACAAACAATAACAAAAAATCACCCAGCTGTTCTCAGGTCTACATTTTGCTGCTTCACTGCAGGAGTTCAAACCATAATAATAAACAGGGCTTCACTCATTGCCACCAAGAGAAATATGTGGATGTTTTTTCCAATTTCTTTTTTTAATTATGTGCGTTGATTTGATCATTAGAAATGACAAAATGACTATGAAGTACAAGCCTCTGGAAATAATTATAGCAACAGCAAAAGCGTTGAGCAACCCCCTCATCTGTCGGATGAGATGTAGCCATTTCCACCTCAGCAGTACAGTCTCTCAAGTGATCCATTGGGTCTAAAGGCATTGGAATGGAGTCAAGCCAAGAGGGGAGAAGTGGTGACTCAGGCAGGGCTGGAATTACAGGCATTAATAGAGAACAGATGGGCTCAGTTTATGGTTTGAGACGCAGGAGTCTGGCTAAAGCAAAAGTGTCCAGCTAACAATGGTCAGGTTACAATGTCTAAATGATTCCTGGGACATGGCTGTCACCAGTTATAATATTTGCATCCACGTCTCTTTATATACATGAAATTAATCCCCAATTTCCACATCTATGCGTAATCAATAACTGCATTATTCTGCATTAATCGTTATTTTCTTTTTTTCGCTGACATTTCATAAAACACGTAGCAGCAATATCTTTTTGCCTCAAGTCAACGGTCACTCAAAAGAGCACAATTTCTTCTTAATATTTACTGGCCTTAAATGCCGGAATTCAAGCTGGTCTAGATTTGTTCTAGACATAATGACACCGGGAAAAAAAGAATGTGGCTAATATTCTCCGTAACGTTTCCTTAAAATAAATAATAATAACATCAGGACAATGAGCAGGAACCTCCCAATTCTCCATATACGTACCACACAAAAGCATGAGTTGCTAATGAGTTTATCACCTGGGGAGATTTTTCTAAGCTCACCGAAACAAGTGGAGAGTTAAACACACATCCCTCGGTGTAATTTTTCCACGTGTGACCCAAAGATCAGAGGACCACGGCTTTCAGCAGGTGGCAAAGACAGGCAGCATCTGTTCCGCCGTGCCCTGGCAGGAGCTGAGACCAATCAGCAAGACGGGAGAGACGGGGTGAAGATCTCTGGATGCAAACATTGGCGTCACATCCTCAGATCTGGTGATACATGCTGCAGTTGCAAAAGAAAACGTTGTCCCCTGTAGAAGCTCGAACGCACATTACTATAGCTTTCCTCATACATAAGAAACAGCTAGGTGTGAATCGTGTTAACAAATTAAAGCTATCGCCCCCTTTCTCTCCACACTGGTTTTTTTAGCTCTCCCACCATTTCCTCCAAAATCTATACATTTCCTGTCACAATAATGCAAGTGGTTCAGATGAGGAAAGAGACGAGTTCTATTTTATTATGGCTGATCGAGCTAAATGCTCCATATTATTACAATTTAAATATAATGTGAAGGAAAGCCATTACGATAGTTACACAGGAATTCATCACAGAGCACCCCCAATCTAGATTCTGGAATGGTCAGCGATCATTCACATCTGTACGGTCCCCTCACAGCAAGCGCCTCTTCTGAAACGCAACAGCTCAAGAATTTTAGCAGCTGTGGTCCTAACATGACAGGTTCTGTGCTTTTCACAATCTGCTGCCTGTCAAAGAAGCAGGACCCAGTTTTTGATGTAAGCTGGCTTTTCATTTCTGGCAATGACTTCATCTCTGATCAGATGCAGCAGAGGAAAATCTTGTAGTCAATGGCTATGGATCACTTGCAGCTTTGGAAAAAAAAACCCACCTCAGACTTCAGGCCTCAGGCTGGATTCCATATGAAATATGCAGAGAACTTGCCATAAAACTATTCAGCGAATATGCAATTGAAGTTAAAATAAGGAAGATCTGGTTGGGGGCAGTTTCAGCATTATGTATATGGAAATGAGTAAGACCATTGAAACTGGCTTTTTGACAAGGTTTGTTTTAGTACAACCTTATGCCATTCATAAAAAATAAAAACTTAGAATTACTGTTTTTGCCATGTGATGATCACTGACCAAATAATGTAAAATTACGACAATGCAAGAGTCATAAATGAACATGGAACCTAGATATGATTTAACTACATGAAAAATATACATGGTTTAAATCACAATTAATTTAATGAATAGTCATAGTAAACCTGTCGTTTGAATTTACAGTTGCAAGCTTTACTTGCAGGCATAGACAGAATAATAAAAGTGTGCATATTTTCTATAATGCGACTCTCCAGCCTGTCTGTAGCACTGAATCACATTCACTTGGATGGACTTCACTTGGGAAATCATTATGTGCTCAGATTCAGCTGATAGCGATTGTTTTTGGACATGTGGACCTGCTTCACTATAAGTGGTCTCTCACGACAGTGGGAAAGCATATTTCATTAATGTGCGGTGTTGAGGGAATCAGTTCAAGGAGTGATATGGTTATATGTGTCTCATTAGGATATGCTAAAAACATGGTTAACAATCTAGGCCAAGATTAAAGACTATTTTATTTTCCAAAAAAGAGTGATGTGTGGTCAGAAGTGCTTTGGATCTTAAAACAAGTTTCTTGGAAGGAATTGCTTCATATCAGTGTTTACAAACAAAATATATTTTTACATGAAAATATTGAAATTACAAAACACTACAAAAGTACCATCGATAACGGTACATTAATTTCTCATTAGAATGGCTTGGCCTTGCAATTTAAAAAAGACTGTTCAGGTTTTTTTTTTTTTTTAAACATGCACACTCTGTAGAGAGATTTATAATCCATCTAAATGGGGGGTCTGCTAAGCAAATGCATTGTTGTAAATTGTTCAAAATTGTGTTTCAAACATAGACATTATTTTGACTTAACCAACAGAATTTAGAGAAAAATAATAGTAAATAATCTTGGCAATTGAAATGCCCGGATTGAAGTATGACAGTGTATGGTTGAGGGGCAGTGAAACTAAATTTGCTGCATTTGTTTCTTAAATGATGTTCTAGTTTGCAATTAGGACAACTGCTGTTATTGTCACTGAACTGGTATCCATGTACAAGCAAGCTTTAGGTTCATGTTTGTTTGTGTTTTAAAATAAAACACAAACACACATTTTAAAGGCAAATTCCTTTGAATCTGATTAAAATGAAAGTCATAACAATGCAAACTTTCATACTGTGGCTGACCATAATTTGCAATATTCATAAAAGTATTCCACAATTAAAATTACACAATTTATTACTGAACCATGCAGAGACTATAGAATGAACATACAAATAACTTCTGTATTGAAGCGGATAATTTGTGATAGTGAATTTACAGTGCTGAATTAATTTAGGCATACTGAAATTTCCCAGACACTGAAAACAATGGTCCGTGTTCATACATAGAGTTTAGTTCAAAGTGAGATTTACTGAGCAGAGGAGATATAAAACCTCTGACGTTAAACCTCTTTTCATCTTTTGATTTGTGCCGGAGCAGTAGGGAAACTGTCACATTTTTCTTCAATAAAGTTACTACTGGCACATGCCATAATTTTCAAGCAGAACTAAAAAATAATAATATTAAAATCAGGACTCATCAATTACTCATAAACCAACCATTTTATTTGGTCTTCCACTACCTCAAACGTCTGTCTTGTACTAGTCTAGCTACATCCAACCAAAACTACGCAGCTGTCATTGGACCAGCCTCCTTTTGGACCAGCCACATTGTCTCTTTCCTCCTTCCATTGTCTCCCAATCTCAGCCTGAAAAACCTTTTAACTGAAGGTACAATTTCTTCACATCACAGTTTTCAAAATACCACACTCCCCTTGCTTTTATATTTTGGTCAGTTTGCCCCCCTTCCAGTAGCATACACTACTGGAACAAACTTATACATGTGTATTTAACTGTGTAGCAGAGTCTTACCAAACCATCATGGCACAATATAGCGCCAAATAACAACAACAAAAAACAAAAACAATACAATAACAGTAACTGTGTTATCAGAAATAGATTTACATAATAATAATAAAAACAACAAGAAAAAAACAGCTAGCTAATGTACAGTTCACAAACTTGTCTAAGGAGCTCCGACACCAGCAGCCATCATAAATTATTCACTGAGCTAGTGTTAGCTACCAAACAAGTTGCTTGTACAGTCTCAGTGAGAGTTGACCCCTGGGCTGTGTAGACAAGGAAGAACAAAATAGTAACCACTGATCGAAAGTTACAGCACTGTCAGTGGGGAAATACCAATATACGGCACCTGGATTTTAAAATAACTGCATTGTGGGGGGGCGGGGGGGCGGGGGAGGGATACATAGTACAGTGCAAATGATGTGAAGATGTGAAAAATGTATGCTTGTTTTGAAACTGTGATTTCTGTGAGAATTCTCATTTTTCCCAGAAGGGAATTCGGGTCCACTTCCTGACACCTCAGAACTAATTTCTGGTCAAAAATGAATCACCACTTTCTCTATGCCACTTTGTTCTGCTAGCCAGCCAACACATCCCCTCCGGCAGTGTATGGCTGGGTCTGGTACGGTAACAGCTTTGCCAAGTGTTTATATAGGCAGGAGATGAAGCTGCAGTGCTGATTGGTTAGATAAGTAATTCATCTTGTGATTTTGCTTTATAGGGCTTTAACTGGGATCATTAATAGGCACAAGTCAAGCACGTTATGACTGGACATGGTTACAACAAGGAAGATTCTACTTAAGTATACAGTTTAAATCTCAATCTGTAATATAATTGCTTAAAAAACATATGATATCTATACTAGCAGCCAGAGAAGCAGAAGCGTTTGTCCATAAATATTAAGAAGTATATGGAATTTAGTATGATGTGTAGCATTTTTAATTAATTTTTCTTACCTCTCTTGGCCCTCTGTGTTCATTGACATATTAGTGGGGGAACCCCCAGAAATTTTGATATAGTATGCACACTACAAAACGACAAACCCCCCTCCTGACACGGAAATAAAGGACATAAAAATGTACCAAATAATAAGGTAGTATATTGTAATAATAATAATAATATCAATAATATCAATAACATAGACTGCCATGTAGAGAACGGTTTACTGGGCTTGACAATGAGAATTTGCTAGACAGAGTTTCCATTATAAACAAAGCGGCAATGAGCCAAGGTAGATTAAAGACTATTTTATTTTCCAAAAAACACGATCTAGATTGGCAGCAATGCTGCCAACTAATCCACTGACTTCCCCTTTTCCCCCCAAATGCTTCAAAAAAGTAATCGTTTGGTCATGCTTTTAGCACCATTTTCTTTCAAGCTTTGCTTATGTGCTGAAACAAAGGCATTGAATACAATTTATTGATTTCCTCCAATTAAAAGATTTTTAAGGGAGGGTCATATTTAATTTTGATGCAAATTAACTTGTGACAAATGCACAAGTAATGAATTAATGGTTTAAATAAAAAAATCTTTTTTTAGGGTTTTAAATAATGTAAAATGTCTTGCTGTGATGGTACGCATGGTGCATTCAGGCGTACGGCTGGGGGTGCCAGGAGAATGTGATTGATTACTGGACCTAAGGCCCCGTTGTTGGCACTTCAGGGGTCTGGTCAGGTGCTGAGAGAACTGAACCACACCTTCCGTGCATCATGATTTACAGAGAGATCCCACAGCATGAAATGGTAGGCTTTGACAGCAGCCTTTTAAGATGGAAAATATGAGCTCCTGGGTCATTTTCTGAAGCATAACCATGCTCAGTTAACCATTAAATGCACTAGGTGACTGATCATGCGCAGTGTACGTTTCTCAGCAGTTCTCAGCCCCATACGAGCCAAAGCAATCAATTTTCTCACAGGGTGAAACATAGTTTCGCTGCAGATACACTTCTCTCAAAGAAGGAACTGTTAAAGTTTAAAGAATGCTGAAGATTTCTTAAATCCTTCTAAAACTGCAATATTATTTTTAACATTGTATTTTACAAATACAGATTCAAGCATTCATTTCACCATAATGATTACCTTTGTCTAAATGCTTATCTCTTACCTGCCTGTGTTGTACAAGACTTCAAAGCTGCCATGCAAAAAATGTAGCAGAAAGTATAAGATGGCTTGCCAATGACTCGCTGGTTAATTGACTTTGAGTCAAGTATATTGTTAAAAGCTACTTTGACGATGATTTATTGTGTTAAATGGAGAATGAGAACAAAGCCTTCACAAGCTTCAGGCATTACATTATAAAATGATAGTAATGATGAGAAAAATAAAATTATACATTTTTTTACCAAAGTAAAATGCCTTTTTTTAACAAAGATACAAAAATTGTATAAATAAATAAATTACATCAATACCTGATATCGAAAAATATATCATATAGAGTAATAAATCATATGTAGTTTCATGACAACAAAACTTTTATACTTTTATATAAATAAAGTGCCATCCAATAAATTTCAGCAAAACACATTTAATAAAACGGTAGAATATTGTTACATCATATCAGACCCTTTGCTTACCTCTTCAAGGACCCTAGCACATCTGACCATCCTCTTTACCAAGCTGATGGTCAAGGCTGCAACAACCCCCTCAATATTGATGGAAGCACCAGTCAATCTTCGGGTTATTTTATATCTTCTCTCTTAGTCTAGGGCTATCCCTCACCTCTTATACCTGTTTTTTCGGATTTTCAAAGCTTTCATTGTTGAACTGGCTTTGTCATCTCCGGGTTCATCTATAGATAATGTTAATTATCTCGTATTAGCATGTATGTATCTTAAAACGAAAGACATTACCGATTTTACACAGGTGGGTATTCACTCAGAAAGTCGGAATTCTTATTTTAAAAACTTGCCCTACACTCCTGGGCAACTGTTCATCTACCCCAGATGTCCACAACCATTCAACAAGAGCTTACTTATTCTCCCCTTTGTTTCCATGTGCAGCCCACAAGAATCCGAACAGCTGAAAAGCTCACCAGTAAAAATGGGACTGGGCTTCCTCCAATCGGAATCTTTACTAAACCTCTACATCTGCATGCAGATGAATTGTGAGATTTTTAAACTGTCAATCAATGTTATTCTTTGATGAAAATAACTTTATTCCTTATATTTGAAACTGCAGTTACCTTGGATTTTACTGATATTATGTATTAACTGCAAAGTACATGAAGAAGGTGTAATACCTTGGGTATCTGGGTTCATATATCATATTATATGAAGATATCATCTCATAGCAAGACACTGCAGTGTACGATGTCCTTCCCACAAACACAGAAACTAAATTCTAATGTACAGCAGGACCACATTTTCCCTTATCTACTCCATTTGGAAACAACATGGGCCTCAGATCAGTAAAGGCAATAAAGTCAATATTTAAAAAAATATAAAAAATATTTAATGTTTAACAAATAATAGTAATTTGAACTACGAACCAACGGCAAACTGATGCAATTGAAAACAATAGTGCAGGCTCAAGTCCAAGCTTTTCGAAACCATAACTGATCCTCTGAGAGAGTGGGGTGGGGGGGAAAGCATGCGAAATTGGATGCAGAATAGCCCCACATCCAAAAACAGAACTGAGCTGGGGCGGATTGTCTTGGGAGTAATCCCCCTCCATGTGGCCTGCATACCCTGTCATTACTATCCTATAACCGTGCTGTGACACCACCGCGGCAAATGACAGCCCCACAAAGCTAGCGTCTTGGGGCACCGAAAGGGTTCCTTGCAGCACACTGCAGTGCGTGGAATCTGCATTGGGGGAATAAAAGAGATGAGCATGGTTTTGACAATAAGTGCTTGGGTGTCGAGATCTTGTCAGGCCACTGTTTGACCACCCAAATCCCTGTTTCCCTCATGACATCCCTGTACTGAGCTGCGGTGGCCAGAGACCAGGGTTTTGACTAGATCTATGGACTGTGGAACTGACGGCTGTTATGGTCATACCTCAGGTCTCAAGCAGACACAATAAGAATTTCCAAATGGAGGAGGAACAGACATGGTGGAGAATATGGAATGACACTAGCTTGTATATATGCTACTACCCATTCACATTCAAATGATATAGCTGAGCCTCGTCCTAATTGAAATTGACAAGCCCTTGAACTTGCTGTATTTCACCCAAATTTTAATAGAAATAAAACCGTAACTGCATTCCGTTTCTTTTTTTAAATATCCTACAGCTGTATTCTGTTCACATTTCAGGTATGGATAAAATCTTTCATCCAAGCAGTCGTTCAATTTCTTCTTGCCTTGTTGTCATTTTAAGAATATTTTATTAGCACATTCTCTGGCCAGGAGCAGTGTTTCCTCCTTTAGAGTCAGAGAAAGGTTAAAAAATCCTATAAATGCAGCTTGATGGGAGTAATCTGCTGGTTAGGAGATAAGAAAATGACTTGGAACATGTGAAGGATGGTGTCACAAGCACCTGCGTGGCTGGCTTGGGAGAGATCGCGCACGGAAAACAGAGATCCCTAATAACTCTCCAAAGACTGACGTTTATTTCCGAAAAAGCGTGTGAGGATTAGAAAAAAACGGTAAAGTCAACACACTCATAGGTTTACATCCACCAAGAGAAACAAAGTAAAGCATTGAAGAGAAAATGAGAAGCAACTCAAAATCCCCTGACGCGGGACACAATTTCATGTGTGTTTTTATAATTGCAGGGACTCGTTTTTTCATATGCTTCTCCAATGTCCGCGCTGGCTTCACTTTACCGTTTAATGTTTATATTATGGATGGCCATAGATTATTTGTTCTTCGATGAATCACCAAAGCATCATATTAAAGACATGTCTTTCACACATATTTTAATTGTAATATTTTGGCATGAGATTGTAATTATCTTTGGATAATCTTAAAAAACTGAAGCAATATTTAAATCTTTGGTGACAGGGATACATTTGGCAAGATTATTCCTGCCATGATTACACTTCATCATCGCAGAATCCATCATTAAAATTGTGTAATTTTTTTTATCTTTTGAAAAAAAACTTTTTAAAGTTGTTTGTTCAATTGTGACTATTCATTTTTTCCACATTTCCACATGTGATTTTCAACTTTATTATGAATCTAGAGGCAAAACAAAACCGTTCCTTCTAAAAATATTAGTAGCAACACCTTAGATTAAAGAATAAAATTTGAAAAGAAAAAGACTAACAACAACCAAAAACTCATGTCATGGTTGGTATATTTATCATGACATACTTTAACATAACATAGTTTTATCATAGTTTTGTAACTACTGGCTTACGTATACCTTCATAGAACAGTTTGTGAGAACAGGCTATTAGCAATTTCAAGACCTTTTTTAGTAGGCACTGTTTTTTCTTTTTGTTTGTGGGTGCATTTTAACTAGGTGAAAATATAACTTAGTGTAATTTACAACATGAGAATTTTGTATATTATTGGGTGTTGATTGTAGTTTAGAACAAGTTTGTTCTTCTATGCCTACATTTATTCTGAGGTTATATTAAGCAAGTATCCAAACAATAATGGACGTGTGTAATTGCATTGTTCAGTTTAATTTGTTATAATTTTGCATTGTTCATTGTTTGTTCTTCAAGCTAACTGACTTAGTTTAATTGGCTAGCCTCTTAGCGTTACCTAAAAAATGCTATTAGAAGTGAATACAGTATTTGACTGACATCTATTTTGTGGGGCTTCATTAAAATTTAGACTGTGCTTGTGCTACGGTTATTTACTTTGTGAATGAAATTTGAAAAAGAAAAGGCACATCTACATTCCACAGCACTGCTAACCAACCGGCACTCAGAGTTTTCTGTTCACCTGTAGAAAATGATCTCTCCCAAGCGACTTTGAGCCTTCCCCATGCAGTGCTCAGCCAATTGAGTGCCGCCACTTTAGTAGCCCAATCACAGTCAGCAAATGACGTGATTCAGATTTGAACCAGCAAATATAGCTATGAGGGCCTAGTGGCATTTTGCTAATGCGAAATTGGCCGCTCACAATTCTGGCCGGGCAAATGTTACATTCTTCCCATATTACAATACTTTATGCCTATTACACCTGACTCGAGGACAAACTCATCTACATAAAATATGCTTAATCTTACTTCATTAAGTGCTTTGTATAGTAAACCTTTTTTAATCAGAATGTTCCCTTGGTGTTTCACTGCATGCCTAGGACACATCTGAGACCTACAGCCCCTAAAGCCCTCATCGGGTCATAGCATTCTGGTTCAGAGAGTATTCAAATGAAATCCCATACAGCCCGATACAGCAATCCTCCATGCACTGCGGCAAGGTTTTACTCTGTGACCTGAGAGCCAAGCCAATGGGGAACCGTCACAAAGAGCAACACCTTACTTTAACACTTTAACAACATGCTCCCAAAGCAGCAGCGCACAGTGAATCCTCTTGATTGATGGAACCGTTTTATCTTTTTATATGTATTTACTTTATTGAAATGTGTTTATTTTAAAAACATTTTTACAAATTTACATCTACGGTAAAAAAAACATATTTTGCTTTATGACATACAAGTCTATCATAAATGTAAGATAGCATTCACTACCTTACTGTCCATGTAAAAATGTGTGACAATCCTTATGGTTTTATGGCAATGCCTCCCCATTTTAAAGCAAGTATATTTCAGTAGGCTAACTCAGGCCCAGAAAAAAAAACAACATCTATCACAATCACTACTTTTGAATCGCAATTTATAATTTCAGAACGGAAACAGCTTAGGTATACGACTGTTAAACATGACCTAAAAACAAATAAGTTGTATGTAATTCAGTGTGGGAGAAGGCAATCAAATTATTCTTACCAATACCAACACTGGTATAATTTATTATAAAAATGCTACAAAATTATTATTTTACTTATTATTGGTAGTGGTATGTAAATTGGCTTGTATGTAAAGTTGCGTGTCTTTTGTTTGTGTATTTCATGCATCGTTTTCCCGATTTACCTTTTGAAAATAATTCCAATATTAATACAACATTCTCTGTTCTGTTCTGAGTTTCCCCTTATTAAACTACAAATGCCGAACATGATCGTAACTGAAGTATAAGTTTGAGATGGAATATATATAAAACACAAGTTAACCCCAACCCTACAAGAAACTGTGATTTAGCTTCAAATCGCTCAATTACCATACAATCACAAAACTATTGCATACAAAAAACTAACTCGAGGTGCCACGACCTGTGTATGGGAAGTCATTGCAACACAGGGCTTGGTTTCCCCTAGCGATATAAGAGCTGCAAGGACGCCCGCAAAAAATGGACTTACATTAAACAACATCTGAGGAACAAAGTGGCTGTCCAGCAGACGTCCGCTGCCCAGCAGACGTCCGCTGCCCAGCAGACGTCCACTGCCCTGACTGGTGGGGAAATTAACACTGCACCGGAACTCTCAGTGTCTCCTGTCCTAGATCGGACATGAATGTGTGGGTGGTGTTGCTACTCCTGAAGTTGATTTTGGTGGGTATATATAGGTTGTGAATGTGAATGTTAATGGTACAAGTTATAAATGTCATCAATTACAACACAAGGAAGGATTTGATTTTAGTCTGTAGCATCAGTGGTGCCAGAGAATTGTGACTGGGGGAGCTACGGGGGGCTGGATTGTTTATAGCAGGTGCTAAAGAATTTTGACGCAACAAACAATAACTAAAATTACTGGGGGGGCTTGGCCTTTTTCAGAGGGTGCTTAAGCCTCTACTACCCTCTTCCTCCCGCCGCCCCTGGTCTCTAGACACAGATATACACAGGCATACATTCATACTATTTTCTAGGGAGGAACTATACATTAGTATGTCGAGTGAGGCATGCAGTTCATACACATCGAAGCAGTGAATTAATTTGATTAGAAGTGAAACTAACATAAAACTACTTGAATGTACTACCCAAAATGTAATTACGCACAGAGAATGTCTAATACAATTGTGCATGGAAATGTCTCCATGCAAGAGCTGTAGTCAAAACAGGGAATTTCTGGTCCCTTGCCTGAGACTGAGGAGCATGACACTGTGGGCTCTGACGCCAGCAGCACAGAGGTCAGTCAGGGGACAACGCATCAGTGAATGTTCCTGTCTGTCCTGGATGCCTGCCAGGAGGGAGGTTGGATCGCTTGTGGGTCTTTAAGTCCAGTAGAGGCAGTGGAGGGGGCTCTGGCTACCCAAACAGCCACCCCCCGCAGGCCTGCACACACTCCTCCATGTCTCAGAACCTCTGCCCTGGAGACATTTGACCCTCCACCTATGTGGGGCAGGGGCAGGGGTCGAAGAGGAGGTGGCCCTTAAATATCTGGAACACCCCTCCTGGACTGGGACCACGGACTACATCACCTGCTTGTGTCCTTCTTTAACTACGCTCGTGCAATCATTGGATAAATGCATGCCCTCCATTATCCAATTTACATATCACGCATTATGCAGTCTAGAATACACTGTCACCTACAGCACAGTGAACCACAGTGTGATGTACCCCATTTGCATGTCATACATCATATCACATAATAACCATTCTAGTACTATGTGTACAGTATATTTACAAACCCAAATAAAAATGCTGTTGAATGATCTGTTGCTGTTTGATGACTCCTGGATAATTTTTCCAGGACATCACCATCTGATCCATTACTGTCTGCTCCCTCATTGCCGGAATCATGCCTTTCCACAGAAACTGCCTGTTCTATTTGCTGGGGACACTGTGGCTCAAACATTAAGTTATACCCCAGAAGACCCTGCGGCTCCACAGGGACCAGCGTGGGCTAGGGCAGCTGCAGCCCTTTGTAGTGGACAGCAAGTGTGTGCGCGCGTGTGAGCATGTGTGTCTGTGCAGGTTTATATACATCTATGCTCTTGAGCCTGTGCTTTGCATTTTCCCCCATCTCTTTGACCTCCAGAGTTAAGAATAATGTGCAATAATGTGCAGTAAGCCCAAATGCACTCTACATGTTGATGAAAATACAGCCACAGTGTTTACATTTTGAAAACCTGTGTAATATGGAACACATACACTGTAACATTATACTGTAGAAGACATCTGGGATGCATTCCCAATTTTATTAAAATGTTGTTTAGCATTTACCAGGCCTATTGCAGGTGGCAAAGAGCCAGAAGGATATAAACGCATTTAATCACTCATTACCACAAATACTTCTTCAGCCTACCCTTATTTTGCTCCTTTGGGTATCTCTCCTGTTCTAAGTACATATACCACTTACTTTGTGACTGTAATTGATGAGAAACCTCTGCTTTTAAGAGTGTGCATTATTAACAGGGTAGCGGACTTTAGAATGACAAAAGATTACAGAGCACTGTTTTTATACAGATGTATTATGTAATACCAGGTTTCAGATTATGACAATATGCAAAACAACATCCTACTGATATAAAAGAATAAATGGTTTTCTTCTATGGCTATAATTGCTCTGGAGTATGTTATGTTGCCCAAGGGTATACTTAATATCCTTCAAAGTTAGCTCAATCCTTTTCACCCATCTTGGTTTGTGATTTACTCTTTGTGACTAGCTGTGCTTCAAAAGCACATTCTTCCTGTGATTCAATGTTTGCCGGTGACCGTAAATGTGTTTCATGCTTGTTTCGCTGTAAGAGCCTCCTGCTTTGTGGGTGCATTCTTAAACTTTCAGAAGCCGTGCCTCAGATCTCTTTGGCGCATCTTTGTAATGCGAGCATGTCTTAAACTAGAGAACAATCAAGCTCCTGACACACAGTAAAAAGGCGTAGTGGATTTGTTCATTCTTAACTTTGAGCATGCCTGACTTCAAAGACACGTGTAGAAGATAGAAAAATGTGCGGAAAAATGTGCAGCGGAAAAATGTGATTCTTATCGGATACCAGGATTCCTAAACTCACTATGCATGGAATTTGCAGAATCATTCTTCATTGGCGAGGTATTTTACAAGCAAATGCAACCTGACTTTAGTATCACTGCTTGTACTAAAACATGAGCATGGAAAGCAATGTGAAAAATAACACACATAAAATACATTACCTGTGGATGCAGTTGTGTTTAACCTACAGTGCTCTATAAATATTTTTCATATTTAGGAACCATTGGGCTTTACAGTTTTATATGCTATGCTATATCTGCTCAGATGTTTAGGCTTTCTTCTGCTTGGCACAATCTCACTTTGACAGTTATATGGGTAACAACTGAGTAGAGTGTGTGTGATCATATTTAAACCAACCCAAGACCTTATAAATAAATTGATAGCATGAAAAAATATATCAAAAACATGTCTGAGTGATGTCTATTTATGTTCTCTCAAATCTGAATATTTCCTGGAAACATAAAAAGATCAGATTTATTTGTATTTTTCCTAATTCAAATCAAATAAATATCCAGCTATTAAGTTAAGTCTCTTCATAACTATGTAAGATTACTTCCTGGGTGCTAATGATACCTGGTTGAATTAATCCTTGTATGCCTGCAGCCACAGACAAGTCTGCGCTGGCTGCATTCCCTCAGGTCTAATGTAGTAGAATGCCTCTCGGTATAAATAGCATAATTACCACTTTTCCATCCATCAAAGATGCATACCTGCTTGGTTTCCCAAGGTTTTAAACTTTTTTTTTAAATTCTGGTCATTGCTGACTAAATCCTTCTTGTACAGAACGAGGGGCAGCTTCTCAATTTCAAGAAGGAAAACAGAAAACAGCGTCGGGCAACTGAGAGGTAGACAGTGTACTGGTTATGGCTTTGCTTCTTACAAAGCACGCTGTAGCCCACATATATCCATTTGAAAAGCTGAGCATTTATGTAAGGATGAAATGCATTTTATCATGGCAATACCGAGGTTCTGCTTTAATATTGAAGTTGTAAATATATATTATCCTATATATTGGCCCTATTTAACTTCATCGGAGTGCAAGAGCAAGCAGACTTTTTTCGTTACATTTCTCTGCAATATGTCAACTGTTTTTGTACACGTAATCTCTTTATAGACAAATACTATAATTTTATATACACCATAACAAATATATATATATATATTTTATATTTATTTGCTGGACATGAACCAACAGGCTCCAGTCGCGTATGTTTACATTGTACAAATAATAACAATGCTAATGCCAATATAAATACAATAAATAAGAAATCTGATTACTTACTCTATGTATAGTGGGTTGAAAATTTAATTTGAAATCTGAGAACTTGCTCTGACTGTAATGTATTACGCGCTTGAAGGCTGTTTAATAAATCCAGAGAAACTTTAAAATGCATATTGGGAAGATAAGGATGAGACTGTACCTTTTTTCTATAGTAATTATGAGACTGTATTCATTTCCATCATTAGTCAAACTGACAGGCGCTCCCTTCAGGCTCAGTTCTCTCACTTCCTTCTGTTCACCCATCTGAAAAAAGCTATATAATGAATGTTTACAACACCCAGGTAATAGAGTAAATATTAGACTCATCAATTATTGAACCGGCAATCATATACCATGATTTTTGTAACTTTTTTTTGTGGGTGGGGTAATTTGTTTATAAGATAAAAAAAAAAAAAATCTAGATGACTGCTAGCTGTGTCAGTTTCTTCTGATGCACTGCTTCTGTTCGTTATCTCTGTGTCAGTTTCTTCTGATGCACTGCTTCTGTTCGTTATCTCTGTGTCAGTTTCTTCTGATGCACTGCTTCTGTTCGTTATCTCTGTGTCAGTTTCCTCTGATGCACTGCTTCTGTTCGTTACCTCTGTGTCAGTTTCCTCTGATGCACTGCTTTAGTTCGTTATCTCTATGTCAGTTTCTTCTGGTGCACGGCTTCTGTTCGTTATCTCTGTGTCAGTTTCTTCTGATGCACTACTTCTGTTTGTTATCTCTGTGTCAGTTTCTTCTGATGCACTGCTTCTGTTCGTTATCTCTGTGTCAGTTTCTTCTGGTGCACTGCTTCTGTTCGTTATCTCTGTGTCAGTTTCTTCTGATGCACTGCTTCTGTTCGTTATCTCTGTGTCAGTTTCTTCTGATGCACTGTTTCTGTTCGTTATCTCTGTGTCAGTTTCTTCTGATGCATTGCTTCTGTTCGTTATCTCTGTGTCAGTTTCTGCTGATGCACTGCTTCTGTTCGTTATCTCTCATTCAAACACGTGGCAGTAAACCAGTTATCCAGATGAGTTAAATGCATATAAATGCACACGAAATAACTCCATACGTCCACGACACCCTAGAAGAACACCTGTAGTGTGTGTTTCTTGTCTTTATGAAATAGCTCGCTATGTTTTATCCCAATGGGACTAAATGGCTTTCAAAATAAATCAGGGTGTAATTATTGTCTATAGGTTTATTGTTGTTTTTTTGTGTCCCTCGGGAGAATGTAATGAGATCCACTTAACCAGTGAACATGATGTAAGTTTGTATGAATAATGGTGGGGGTATTCAGAAGTTTTTTTTTTTTTTTTTTAAATCAGCACTATATATAAAGAAGAACTTTTACATATTTGTGTTTTAAAACTGGATGTGGTTATCAAACGAAGGTATAATTGCTGTGTTTTTTCATCTCAAATGCTGAGTAGTATTTTGGTCCACTTAAAGTTTGGTTTGACCCTATTAAGTACATTTATTATAAATATATTTTGAACTAGATGAAACCGGCACACAGATAATTGGCTCTTTGCATCCCAATAATGTCGAGAGCAGTCAGAGAAGTTGCTGTTGCCGTCTACCCAGCCACTGTGGGAGTTATACTAACACAGGGTCGCCAACATCTCTCATGCATCTGAATCAGCATGTCTCTTTTTTCCTTTGCTCTCTAAAGTTTACATCATTTCAGACGATTAGTGACCTAAAACCATCTAATTTCCACCAAACATCATTAATCCAACTTTAACCCCAGTGTCATTGGCCCCGCAGCACTGCTGTCCGACAACCCAGTGTCTCCTTAGCGACACTGTGCTGTGACCAGATGGTGCCAGTTATTGCAGCAAGGTACTTCACTTCCATCAGCATTCAAGTTGCACAGACACACACACACACACACACACACACACACACACACACACACACACACACACACACACACACACACACACACACACACGGGCCACGGCTTACATACACGGCATACAACCTGCTCTCATTCTTGTAAGAGTCAATGCTTAGCAGGAAAGCAATCTTACAGGATCAGGTTTGTGTATGTTTTACCAAGAAAAAACACAGCAAACATTTTTAGAACAAGACATGCTATCACAGCGCTCTGTCACTCACTTTCAGGGACATATAAAAAGCCGTATTACCTGCATTATAATGCCTTGCAGTCTGTTGTAATCTGCCATTTACTCTTGAGCCAAACATGGCCCCACACTGATGCAGGTTAAATAAGCCTTAGGGGCTTTGAAATGCTCGTTGCTTAATTAATTTTAAGGCTGAGACAAATCAAAACTTTGGCAACCACCTGCTTGTACTTTACATAACTGCATTTAAAAGCTTTTACTTTTTTATGAGTAGTAGAAATAAAATGCTTACAATAAAAAAGAAAACACTATTAAATACAGTTATGCAAAATGCCATTAGTGGGCATTGATATTGTCCCAGCCTAAGTCCATTTCATATTGTAGGAATATGACTGCCTATTTAGTTTCATTAGATGCATGAGATTTCATTGTCTGAGATGTATGAGATTTCATTGATTTCATTATTTCATATTACTGAATTACAAGTGATACATTGAAAATGTGTTTGATATTACTAGTACTGGTACCCAAAGCCTAAGATTGTTTTCAGAAATTCAGTCAAGTTTAGATTACAATACAAAGGCATATTTTAGGAAAAGGGTACAGAAGTGTTTGGATATCCCAGTGTGAAGAATTGGATCAATGAACAGGAAGTGGAAGCAGCATCTCACCACCCAGGTAGTGCCAAGAGCAATCTATCCCTCAGACCTCAGCGCTTAAACAAAAAAGATACTTGTGAGAGAAGCCACAGAAAGGAGCACAATCATTTTGAAGCAGCTACAGAATTCAGAGGCTGGGGATGGAGTAATGGAGAACCAGTCAACCAAATCAAGGGCTCTGCATAACACCGGCCTTTATGGGAGGATGGCAAGTAAGCTGTTACTCAAAACGTACCATCTGAAAGCGTGTCTGGAGTTTGGCAGAAAGCATGATAATGACCCAGCTGCAATGTGGGGAAAAGGTTTTGCATTCAGATGAGACCAAGTGTTTTGGCAAAAAGCTCTATATGTGGACCAAACACTGCCAATGCTTCAAGATTCACCATCACTACAGTAAGTATGGTGGTGGCAGAATCTTGTTGTGGAGACGCTTCTCATCAACAGAGACTGTGCTTGTTAGAAATGAGGGCGCAAAATACAGAGAAATACTGCAAGAGAACCTGCATCAGTTTGTTAAAACGAAGTATGAATATTTATGTGTGGGGGTTCAATACTTCTGCAAGCAGCATATTTCTGTTAGAAATTTCACTAGAAATTTCCAAACGTAAAACGTTCCAAACGCCTAATAATGATCAATTCTTAAATGAAATTAGCTAGGGGTCTGCATACTAATTAGCTAACTAATCTTCTTTATATCATTTGAGCCTATGATTGAAAGCTAAAGCTGTACTTTAGTTTTACTGTATTTTCTGTTGTACTGTAATCTAAACTTGACTGAATTCCTGTAAGCAATCCAAAGTTTTGGGCACTAGTATGACTGGCCATTTGCGATGTGATACTTTGCCCAGACACATGCTCATTCAGTACCCTTTACAAGAAAAAGGAAAAGAGTTGCATGGGTTGAGGAATATATATATATATATATATATATATATATATATATATATATATTTGTGTTGAAACAGTGGGTCAGGAATCTGTGTCTAGCCCCTATAAGACAAACCACCCACACAAACATGTCT
>JAOYSI010053539.1:4991-25270 GCA_025775065.1 Hiodon alosoides
TATAGTGTTCCATTCAATTTACATTTATGTGGAGTGTTTTTTTGTAATGTATTTCTTATTGTCGTTTTAATATTTCTTATGATGCTATTTATTACAAAGTTATGTGTAAAACAACCATAGCTATGTAGCAATGGTCAGTTTATCACTTTCATTTTCATTCGCCTTGCTGCGACCCATAAGATTTTTCATTTGAACAGCAAAAGGTGGCGTTGGAAATGAACAGGTTTTACACCAAGCTCTACGGCTTCTGCCGATAAGTTTTGGGAGTGGTCTGTGTGTGGTGTTAATGCTTGGGCCTCTCTGTTTTTCCCTCAGCACAAGGCCAAGGTGGAAGCCATGACCCTGGACCTGGCCTCGCTGCGCAGTGTCAGAGAGTTCTCCGAGGCCTTCAAGGCCAAGAACCTGTAAGTCCTCCCTCCCTCGTGTCTGCTCTGTTGTCTCTTTCAAGGTAGATTGCCAACTTGTTATGAGTTAGGGTGGTTTTCTTTTTATGGTGCTTAACCTTGGGCCAAATATCCATTTAGTGAAAAACATGGCGTAGGTGCTTTCAGACGGAGGCTGGCTAATTACAGTGGGAACCCAGGAGGGTGTGATCAAGATGTTGTGCACATACAGCGGTATTGCTCGACATGGATAATATTTACACCACCGCCCCCCTCTCCAATTCCCATCTACGCGCACACACACGCACACACTAGCAAACCTTGCCCCCATTTTTAATCGCGGAATCACCCCGTGCCTCCGCTCACCAAAATTGTAATAACAAGTCAACGGTCTCTCAGCGTATCATAAACTCTGTCCACGCTTTTCAGATTACATCTCTGTGGTTGGCGTGGTCCACCGAGGGGCCTGACCTTGTCCACTCTTGCGTTAGAGAGCCATTAAATCAGAGGGAAGCTAAAGGGCTAGCTCCTCAAATAATAACAGTTGCGTCTGTGTGTGATTTCCCCCTCTCTCCAAAGTCAATAAGCAACTGACCCGGGCCACAAAATAATTATATCAAACTCATTTCTGGAGAGTAATAAGTCCTTCACAGCCCCCTAGTTAAACCAATTACAGCCAAGCCTTGATGAAGTTATGTTTTTTCTTCTCCTAGACAGGGGAAAATAGACATGACATTCACAAACGCTTCCCCTGCTTAAGGTCCTGAAGGGCTCTAACGGAGGCCAGCGGAGCTCAGACGGAAAGAGCATTGGCTTTTTGAATGCGACAGCCTGTGTGTGCGTGTGTGTGTGTGTGTGTATAACGCTGCCTTGTGATGAAATACGGGGAACGAGACCTTCCAAGACGGCACTGCCCCAGTAAACCTTTCACTCAGTGATTATAGGTCCCCCGTTGGAACCCCGTTCTGGACTTCTACAGCACCGCCCATTTGTTTATCTATCCATCGCCTGAGCTTTTTCAATAAAGATTAAACAAGAGGGAGGGCATGGGATTTGTCAGAATTTAAATAAGAAAATATATAACGGTGTGTTATGTATATCTCTTATTGGGCCTGCCAGTGTTTGCTCAGCTGTATGTAATGTGTGCTTACAGGATGGCTGTGCAAGTCAGTTCCTGAGGTGGCTTTGCCAGGGACTTTGAAGAGACTGTTTTGACAGAAATGTGTGGGAAATTTTAATGGCGGATGAAAGAGAGAACTCTGTACAAACATTTTTCTTTAGGAGTAAAGCCCCTTGATTTTCCCCTCGCTTCCTGTGTTTCGGTTCCCGGTGCCCACTGCTGTTTTTAAATGTAGACAAACTAAATGAAAAAGCATGAAAAGAGTGCGACAGTGTAAAGTTTAAAAAAAAAAAAAAAAAAAAAAAAAAAAAGAAGGGAATCTGTACTTTGTTTATTGCGAAGGTTTTGCATTCAGAGTGTCTCTGGACTGGAAACTGTGGGACAGTATCGCGCTCGGTAGCCGGTGAAGTGGGTTCTGTTGCCGGTGGAAAAGCTGCTTTGAATCCCCTCCTCTCGACAACGCGCTGGCCCCGCTGTTACCACGGATCAGTAAAACGCGCCCGGTAAAACGGCTTACGCCACCTGCTCAGCGGGGCTACAATGAGCGGTCTTACCCACAGCTGCGTTAGCCGTGCCAAGAGGATGAGAATTACCTTGCTTTGTGCGGAACGAATCCCGGTTCAATTAAACTCATGTAAGACGGGTGTTTTCAGGCCGTTCCTGTGCTCTTTGGTGGTTTCATTGTGATCCTACACATGGGCCGCTGTGCTGTAATTTTCTGGATTATGACAGAGCTCGATTTAGGCAGCCACTTTACAGTAGCTACGCCTGTCAAGCACATCAGGTTGTGTCCTGCGGAAGGGCGGAATAAGCTTCAAATTAAAACGTGCAAAATTTGGCAGTTGTAGCCCCGAGCCTGTCAGAGCTAGCCCACTAGCCTCCGCCCGTGTCATTACGGGCTTTATCAGGGTCGCCCTCTCCAGCCCTGGGATCGGGTGACACCGCCCTGCTCCAAATGAATGTGCTAATGATAGTTATGGGTATCGCTTTGCGTCACTGGGGCAGAGACGTTCGACAAGAATTTAGCTTTGGTCAGCTTTCTGGTGGTTTGTGGGTTTGTCGGTGTCCTGCGGTTCCAGCTCGCCCCCCTGGCCAAGCTCCTGGTGTCCTCAGTCAGGGTCCTTGACTGGCCTTCTGGGAGCCCCAGGGCTCCAGTAGCCGGCGGCAGCCCCCGAGGCTGGGTGCAGCGTGCCAAGATTTGCTCCTTGGTCAGCCGCCAGCGCCCCCCTCCACCCTCTCGCCCCCACCCTGTACCTCATGGTGAGGAATTGATAATGAATTCTTATTTTCCCATCTTCCCCGAAAACCTTTCATCGCTTCAGCAGTGAAAGTGACCCCCTCGCCAAAGTTGGCGAAGAACTGGAAAGTCGGCTTACTGTACTTTGTTCATGGAAACCTGCTGAAGAAGACGGAAGTTTAAAGGAAGGATTTAGTGGTGGAGGAGGCCAGAGTCCTGCAAGATTTTCTCTCTGCCATGGTTCAGTAGATTCCAGGAAGAGGGGGGTCTGACGTTTGCAAATCCACTGCATGTATATACCACTGGCTCCGAAATGGATCTTCTCATAAGGTTCATAATAGAGTCCGATTGCATTTAATAGGAAAAAAGATTAATCCATTAGCTAGAAACCATCGGGGACCCAAATCATTTATTTGGCCCAGTGACCCACAGTGAGTGCAGAGATTTGTGGAAAAGAGCTAGACTTTCTCAGGCCTAATGGTTGCCCCTTAATGTGAGCCTCTCCTCGTGACAGACCTGACCCCAATGTTGCCCCTGGTCTACCCCACACACCTGGGACCTCCCCCTGCAGTTTGACAAGAAGGTTGAGCGGTTTAACCAAAGTCCAATTTAATGGCTATTCAATTTAAGATGTTCTTAGAAGATTGAGTTTTAATGTGACTGAAAGTGATGTCCCACTCTTATTGGTGGGTTTAATCGCATCTCTTAAACACATATACCAAAATAAAGTGCAGAGAACATCTTGCTGTTGGTTGTAAAGCCCTTAGTCAAAACTTGGATGTAGTGTAAACCCTAAGGTGTGCATACCCACTTTTGTACATCCCCTTGGCCACTATGTTGGTTAATCCAGGGCATAAGGTATTTGGTGGAATTTCAGCAGGCATTGTTAGAGCATTACTTTTTTAAGGTTCAGACTTGCAGGACATTGAAACATAATCCATTGGACATAATAAACTCTTTCTACTTTAAATCCTAGGGTATATTCGCAGGGGGCTTTTGTTGAATTGCCCTGAGGTCCCGTAAATATTTAGACAAGGCCAGAGGTCTTGTAAAGTTCTTAGTCTCAGGGTTAATGGATCTATAATAATTTGATTCCCCAGTTTCTGAAAAGGCACAGAGAGATTATATACTGGGTCTCCATGGCTTTCTCATGTCTTGTGTACCGTTTCAACAGAAGTCTATCAGGACTGTTTAGACTTGTAGAGCCAATGTTGCTGCTTCAATTTAAATGTAGATATCGAACATTGTTTTAAAATGTGACCTCAAAGTTTTCTTAGCTCTGATACGGTGTTGCAAAAACGTGAAAAAGTTATGGCCATTCATAATTGGCGCAGGTTTGTCCGTTCAACTTCTGATCCCTGAAGCCCGGATTTAGTACACAGACTTACACGCGCAGGCATGGCCTCAGAACGCAGACACCTGCAGTTATACAGGGACTCAAAACAGGTATACAGGGACTTGGCGTGTGAAGGTATGCAGGGACTTGACGTGTGAAGGTATGCAGGGACTTGGCGTGTGAAGGTATGCAGGGACTTGACGTGTGAAGGTATGCAGGGACTTGACGTGTGAAGGTATACAGGGACTTAACGTGTGAAGGTTTACAGGGACTTGACGTGTGAAGGTATACATGGACTTGACGTGTGAAGGTATACAGGGACTTGACGTGTGAAGGTATACAGGGACTTGACGTGTGAAGGTATACAGGGACTTGACGTGTGAAGGTATACTGGGACTTGACGTGTGAAAGTATACAGGGACTTGACGTGTGAAAGTATACTGGGACTTGACGTGTGAAGGTATACAGGGACTGGTATGCAGAAGACATACATACGTATGCAACCAGGGACTCGGATACATGCATAAGCAAGCATGCAGACACTGGGAGTGCCTTGACCGAAGGGTCTCGGATGCTCGCCCGGCCAAGCACGCACCCCGTGTGCTTTTCCGACTTCCCCCCATGTGCCCCAAAAAAAGCCACTCTTCTCATTTTGGCAAGGTTGTATTTCTTCATTAGCTATTCCCCAGGCCCGGGGAGTCCCAGAGGACGTCAGAGTACATTAATTTTCATCAGAACATGGACCCTTTCAGGTGTGAATGGCAGTGAGCAGCTGTCGAGGGGGCTTTCTCAGCTGTGTTATAGCTCGTGTATCTTTGGGCACAAACACAGAAAATCATTGTCATTGGCAGGTGAAATGTAATCAGATTTCCGCCCCCCCCTTTTCTCCCTCCTCTCTTTTTTGAATGATTCGACCTCCGGCATTCAAATGCCTTGTTTTTAATTTCTTTTGTTCGCTTAACCCCCGGTGCTGTTAAAACGCTCTCTGCTTTTCAGTAACAATTCAAGGCAGTTCACCTTCGCGATGCGTCGCCTCTCTGTTTTACAACTGGCTCAGCGAGGGACCAAATGCTGTCACTTCACTGTCTTAGAAAAGCCACACAATAATTAAGCAGAAATTAAACAAGAATTAAGAATACATCTTCGGTTGCATTCCAGAACCATTTTAGTCCAAAATAGGAAGTTGTGATAAACTACAGCAAAGGGCTTATCTAATTATACACATAACATTGCCTGGTCATTTGCATTAAAAATTATTCGAAAGTCAAATAACTGCCATGATAGTATTATGCCATAAATTGTCTTGAGGGAAGCAAAATCCAATTAATACATAATTTTTAAAAAGATGCATGTATATAATTATTTTAGAAGGAGCGTTGGTTGTAGAAATGTGGCACAAACTGAGCGGTCGGTCCTTGGACGATTTACAGACGCTCTTAACGACAGTCCAGGATGGATCAGACTAAAGCAATCCTTTTTTTTTATAGAGAGAGATTATTATTCGGTCAGAGGTTGTCGCCCCAGGGGTTTCTCAAAGTAAATATATAGAGTAATTCTTCCCTGCGTGGTAGTTACTGCTCCCAGCCGATGCATGTACAAATTGCACACCCTTGCATGATGGTTCTGGCTCAGGGAAACCCTGATGTGTTAATGTGTTAGAGGGGAGATTGCGATAATTTGGGCCACGCTATTAAAAACATTTGTTAAGTTTTGCTTATGAAAAGCGAGCTCTTTGGGACCAGTAATAAGACAGAGAGAGTGCCGGCTTCGGGGCATGTTGTTAAATTAGAAACCCAGGTCTTTAAGAATTAACATTCTGTTACGGGACGAAAAGCCAAGACCAGAAACATGGCTCTTAATCCTGCGTCCCAGGAACGGATTCTCCGCCTTCTTATTCGTATTTTTAAAGAGCCATTAACAGTCTGGGGCCAGGCCCCAAACGCGAGTGCTCTAAAGAGACAGAGGGCCGCACTTTGATTTGACGCTCAGCCTTTATTTTCTCTTTGGGTGATGTCCTCTTTCTTTCTCGTTCTCTCTCGTTAGCGTTGCGTAACTTTACTTTTGCTGTTTTTATATGTCTACATATAGCCCACCATTTAAAATGCTTTGGTTTTTGGTTTATTCTTTCAGAGATGTGCCATGTTATAATGACACAGGTTATTACTTCCTTTAGATTACAACAAACCCTCAGAATCACTGGGTTCCGTGGTCCTCTGGCAGTAAGGATCCAGATTCTGGGGCAGTTACTGCCTGCATCACGATTTGTGTCATTTGCTTTCAAAAGAACAATTTACATTTAGTTTTTTTACATTTCGTTTTTAACATTGAGTTTTTTTACATTGAGTTTTTTTTTTACATTTAGTCGACTGTACTGCGCTGCGCTACGTTGCTTCCGGTCTAATTCTGTTCCTGTTCAGATCTTCAAAAAATCTGTTTGCAAAGAAACTCTTAAAATAATAATAATAATAATAATAATAATAATAATAATAATCTGCTGCAAATCTGTAAATCACAAAGGTTGCTGTAAATTAGAAGGGAAATAAAATCTTAAGCATTTGCGCAATCACACACTTGAATCCGTCCGTGTATTAAACAAACTGCATTTACTTTCGATCACATTTCCTGTTTCCAAAGTCATTTCCTAATTCCTGTCCACATGATTAATAGCCGGGTACCCACACAGCATCACGACGTGGCATGCAGGCAATATGGTGGCCGGGAACGGGAGAATAGGCGAAGGCATTTCCTTTTATTCTGGAGTGTACGAGGAGGTGTATCATAATGAGAGTTAAAACTGACCTAAATAAGGCTTTGTCTCCGAGCAGAGCTTCGTCAGTATAATGGGCACGGAGGCTGTGCGTTATTGGGAGACATGCAGGAATTATTTCTGCTCTCTGGGATTGCTAGCAATTATGTCAGAGCCAGTGAGCGTAATGAGTGGTGTTCTCTCAGACAGACTGCTGGACTGGAAGTTCAAGCGCTTGATTTTTTTGGGTGGCATTTTTTTTGGGCTGTTAGCAGTTTTAAATAACTGCCCTTTCAAAACAACAGCCCTTTTGAATTTGTAGGAATTAACTGAATGATATGATCTGGGGCTTTGAAACCCTGGGCTTTGTACTGGTCAATGCCAACAGCACTGCCCTTGGGGTGGTTTTAAGCAGGCAGAGAAAAACTTAGGCTGGCCCCTAGTCTCACACCTTTAAATTCGGCCTAGATGAGGGGAAAAAATAAACTAACAGAGATAAAAGAAACTCGATGGAGAGTGTCATCCGGATGAAGAGCGTGCGTTACTGCTTCCCTATGTGCATGGCAGGACTTACGACGCGTCGGGTCCAAAAGCGGACGCCGGTCATAAACACTAGGGGTGCTGGTGCGCTACAGGAGTACATCTGCCTCCTCGCTCCTACTCTCCACATTGACCTTTTCCACGGGGGGTGTCTTGTCCCAGTGTCATTGCCAGATTTTACCTTCAACTGTCATTGCCAGATTTTACCTTCAACTGTCATTGCCAGATTTTACCTTCAACGGTCATTGCCAGATTTTACTGTCTACTGTCCTTGCCAGATTTTACCTTAAACTGTCATTGCCAGATTTTACCTTCAACAGTCCTTGCCAGATTTTACCTTAAACAGTCCTTGCCAGATTTTACTGTCTACTGTCCTTGCCAGATTTTACCTTAAACAGTCCTTGCCAGATTTAACCTTCAACTGTCTTTGCCAGATTTTACCTTAAACGGTCATTGCCAGATTTTGCCTTAAACTGTCCTTGGCAGATTTGACATGTCTTTGACTCTGCATGTCTTCTGCAGTTTACCTGGAGGATATGAACTGAAGGATAGTTTCTGTTAGTAACACCTGGAAGAGTGCTTGCCTCGACTGCAGGCGGATCATCCCGGGCCACAGAAGGTGTATACCTGGCATTTTATCTGAGATCCCAGAGCTAGTTGTGACAGATATACCTGTTAGGATCTAGTTCCTGGCTACGTCGGTGTGTATGCATCACTGCCAAAAAAAAAAAAAAGTACATAGCAACTCCATTCAAATCTTTTGTTTTAAATGCATGATAAGGTACCTGAGCTGAATGTAAGTGCTGTACCATGTGTTCAGGGGAGCATAGGTTGGGAATTTTTCACTGTCGCCCACAGTGACGATTCCTTTTGTCTTTTCTCCAAGCATCTTCCCATTGTCATTTCCCGCCAAGCGTGTGGTTCAGCTTGGTTTAATATTCTGTCTCTTACGCTGCAAAATGAAAGGGTTCTCTCTTCATCTCTAGGTTGCCTCTCTTTTCCCTCCGGTGTTTCTGGCTCTGAGATCTTTATATTTGCCAAATAAAGGTAAATGGTGGCTTGATTAATGAAAACCTGCTAAGTGCCTTCACAAGCATACAATAAAGAAGCAATTTGTAATTTATCAACGTTAACACTAATAACATGCACGGCCGAGTCAAACTGATGAATGATCAATATCATACACCGTAACATATGCCAAATAGGGACTTAGTGTGTACACACAGATTGAGGATTCAGCGGATGTTATTTCCAGGCTCCCAGAAGCATTCCTCAGGTCTTGGCCTGTAAACCGGCCCACACAGTGGCCTACCAGCATCCTGAACCCCAGCGCAGGGCGGAAAGAAGTACGGGAGTGGGGGGTGGGTGCTTCAGCGGAGACTGGCTCAAGGTCACTCTGGAAATCAGCGGTTGCTCTTGGAAGTCCGGGCAGGATTTCTTGGCTGCCGGGTCCTGGCTGCCAATTCACAAGGCTGCACATTGCACCATACACCCTGTTAGACCAACAGAAAAGGACTGTGGGTCACAAGCGACCAATTACACCCTGTACAGTGTCACATGTTCTGTTTGCCTAATACTTGGGTATGTTTTAATAATAAAAATCTGTGCTATTTTTGACGGAACTAATCCCATGATATTTATGCAAGCTATGAAGAAAGTTCTGATGTATCTAGCCGGGCATTCAATAACCACATCCCTCACCTCCCTTTGACTGGAGTCAGTATTCACATTTATATGCAATATGTGAACACCCATTATAACCGAAAGGTGAATTTACAATTCCCTTGAATGGCACAGGAAGGCTTATTATTGTTAAGCATATCAATTTGTAGATTCATTTTCCAGCATCCAGTTTTTAATTAATCATGCAGGCAGTCTTAAACACAGAGCACACAAATTGCCCATGGTCTTCATAATTAATTCTAATGGAAGAAATCAAAAGTCGGTGGGGTGTATTACGATTGTTCTGTGCGGACTGGTGTGGACCCCACTGGAGCAGGGCTATTGCCGGCGTGGCTCTTTGGCCTGGACCAAGAGCGCTCTTCAGAAGTATGACTCAAACGCTGGCTTTAATGAAGTGTGTCCCAGGGTGGCCTGTCCACGCCAGCGAGGTAGCCCAAAAAAATTTCTTCCTCCGTTGCAGTCCAGAGTCTGAACTTTCAGTGAAACTACTCGGTCGCTCTGTTGTGACCACATGGCGTCGTTTGAAGTCCGTTCGGCAATTCGTTGGTCAAATCACCCGCCCTCCGCTTTTAACTGAAATTACCTGTTCGCTTGCTGTCTCCTGATCGACGCAAGTTATTTTATTCCGTTTAAAAATCAAATGCGCCAAACTTCGGCAATTTAAGTGTTTTTTTTTTTGTCCAGTTTCGGTGGCATATCAAGAAACAAGCAATTAACTATTTTATTCTTCACTTACACACATGTATAGCTATTAACTACGTATCGTATTAAATACACTCTACGGAGGGTTTTTTGCCCTAAAATGTAATTTTCCTGTTGTGTTTTCTATTTTTGCACCTTGTGGTTCAGAAAATTACAGGTGGTCCTGAAGACAATAAAACAAAATTGTATGTCCCACCGTTCAGCAGGTCGGTTTAATAAAATGAGCCCCTTTGTTTAGCGAGCCATCGCCGTAAAATCACTCCATGGCTCTTGTGTTGTGGGAATAAGAGCCAGACTGATGCGGCCGCCCTATTAAGGTTTTCTAATCAAGTCCCCTCCCTACACCTCCTCCGAGGCTGTGCGTGCCTACCTCTCAGGGTTATGATGACTATTCAAGGCAGTGTTTGCTTTGGCAGTCGGCCAGCTGTCTTCAGCATCTACCTCTTTAACCCCAAGGGATTTCTCAATGGAAAACTAAACAGCACGTCAGTAATTGCCCAACTCATACAATCTTCTCTCCCCCCCACCACCGTCTCGACTCCACTTAATCACCAACTCCAGTTGAGCGTCCCGCGACCAATAGGGCTCGTTTTGCTCGCTGTGTCTCATAGCTCGGTGCTGTTGGACCATGCGGACTGAGCACTTTGCAGGACTTTTAAAGCTGTAATCAAGCAGAACTGATATTTGCTCAGCTGCCAGTCAACCTGCCTCCCGCTGGGAGCGTGGGAAGAGGGGCTGTCCATTCTGCAGAGGGAGATGGTCATATCAGAATGTATCCCTCCTGCACAGCCTTGGGTACAGTTTAAACTTGTTCCCATTCTTTAAACTGTTTTCTTAAACACTCTCTGGAACAGATTCAGTGCTCCTGCAGAGCACATAAGCCTTGATGAGTGATGAATTTAAGGTTTTTTCCCCACATAAAACAGTGGTCAAAAGTTTTAACAGAAAATGTCAGGTATTAAAGGACTACATTACTTACTTAATCAAATTTGTGTAGGAACGATATCTATTGTTAATAATTTCTATTGTTAATAGGTGTTAATAAATGAAAAAATGAAATCATGCCATGTCACATAATTGTACATGAGTATATTATAATGCTGTGTGTGACTTTGACAAATGCTGTATATGACTGAGTGTGAGTCTGTTCCTCTCCTCTCTCCTCTCTCCTCCCTTCTTCCCTCTCCCCAGGCCCCTGCACATCCTGGTGTGCAACGCCGCCGTGTGCACCCAGCCCTGGAGGCTGACGGAAGATGGCCTGGAGTCCACCTTCCAGATCTGCCACCTGGGCCATTTCTACCTGGTCCAATGCCTGCAGGACGTCCTACGCAGCTCCGCCCCTGCCCGTGTGGTTGTGGTCTCCTCCGAGTCCCACAGGTCGGTGTAGAATTGGGCGCCACCTCCCTCTCCTCCATATGCACTCACAGGCTCGGCCTGGCCCGGCCCAATGAACAGAGGGCGCGAACACATGTCACCATCTAGATGGATGGACTTGCCACCGAAATCTCGAAACTGAGCGCTTTAATATTTCTAGGACTTTATTATGACCCATGTCCCCCACTCCTTGTATTTTTTTTTTTTTCTGTTCAAATAATCTGCTCTGCAGTGGTCACTGTGACGCCTGCCCCTGCTTGTGTTGTTCTGCCGAGCTTTACACGCTGGGTCCCTTTGGAAGTGAGAAATTGATTTTGGCTTGAGATGGAATAAAGATTGATTAAATCAGAACAGAGTGACCTCGATAGATCCGCCGCGCAGTAACCCCTGATGCCTTTGCCAAGATCGCGACGGGACTCATTCTAGCAGAAGAGGCGATGCAATAAAACGTCCTACTCGATGAGTTCCGACAGCCACATGCTTCCAGAGCAGGACGTGGTCTTTGCCAATATCGCACACGCCAGCACAAGGATGACGCTATCGCTGCCCAGACCCAGAGTGGCGGTGTAATGGCAGCGTTTGTGAAGAGCTGCCGTGGCTGAGAGACAGCTTCGGCTTTGGCGAACAGTTCAGGAGGCATGTGTAAAGCACTGTAGGCATGTGGAGGGGGAGTGCGCTGGTCGGAACAATGTAGCCGTAGGAAAAACCGTGCGGGCTGTTAAGCGTGAATAGAGGGAATAACAGGGCTTTTCCGGTTGGTCAGCACAGAGCCAGGTCTGTAAACCTGCCTGGCCTGGTCCCACTCCATTCTCCTCCTTTTTGGACAGTTTAAAAGCTGCTGTTCCTCCCTCTCTGATCGGCCCGTGCGCTCTGAGATGTCCTGGTAGGGTGAGAGGGAGCCTCAGGAGTGGCTCGCCTGGGCTGGGATGGGTGAAATCGGCAGGGCTTCTCTCAGCTCGTCACTGATAAGCATCTCCCTGCAGTCTGGCAGTACCCCCACCATGGACATTCCTCTCCTCTAATCAGAAGGTGAACCTCTCGTGCCAGCTGTGCGGCCTTCAGTGAAAAAGAGACAGGTGGCTCGAGGGCGACTAGGATTGGAGGAGACTAGCCACACTTCCTCACCACTCGTGTGTGTGGAGGTGGGAGTAACTGGCGAATCCATATTTAAAGAAAAACGAGAAATAAAACCCAACTTGTGTGCTACGGGAAATGATAAACGAGGTCAGTTCTCCTCTGTCATTCTAGAGATGTTGATGCTGTACCGGGTTAGCGGAAACATGGCGTCCATGACTACGTTTGCCAAAGTCTCCTAATCCAGGTCTCATCCCAGCTTCAGAGGGCATTTATTCACCACCAGGATAAGGTTAGAGGCTTTGGGGATAAAAAAGAAATAAAATAAACAGTACGAAAGATCTTTAAAATTGCACCGATCAACGGCGTTGCTTCGCTTTAATTACTTTATCTTATCCCATTTTGGCCCCCCAGTGCAGATTACTTTCTAAGCCCCTCTGCCTTGAAATAAAGCCTTGACCCTGAGGGAGGGGTGAAAGGGACTGAGGCGATCAGAGAATGGTGGAGAATGGAGAAGCAGTCGTTTCCAATGAGAACTTTATCACCTCCCAACACCAGGGCTTATAGTGCATCTGACTCGCTGCAAAAGGGTATACATTTCCTCATTGCATTTCCAGCAGCTCGAATGAAAGGTGGAAGAAGGCATCAGAAACCATCAGTCAGTCATAAGACATGGTCCTCCTCTCCCACTGACCTCTTAAAAGCCACAAAAAATGTTTATCTCGTAATTGGATGGTAAATGCAATCTAGTTGACCCTGTCGTCCGGTATAGGGGCGGTTTTGTCGGAGGGATTTGCAGAACGGCTGCTTCCCTTTTACGGATAGCCGCAGCTTTCTCTCGGCAGAAGGGTCTGCCTAGGCATAGCTTAATAAATACGAGCTGAGCGTCACTCTGCTGAGGGAGAACGGGACAGTTCCATTCGCTCAGATTATTAGTGTATATTCACTGTTTGCTCGTGGTTCTGATTCATTCATTCATCAACAGGCCATTGTGTGATATGCATTTTAAAGCAGGCCTCGTGGGTTGTACTTCAGGAAAGCATGAATTTTAGAAAAGCTTTAGAACATATTCAGGAGATCATTTTAAAAAACTGTATATTTATATATATATATATATTTTTTTTTTTTTTTTTGAATATATATATTATACCAAATGAGTGGAGGGTTATTCTGAAACAGGATTCCAGGCAGCCGTCGTCATTTCCCCAGACTCCAAGGTGTCATGGCGGCTGTAGGCTAACAGAAGCACGTTACGTTCCAGCGCCTTGTTTAGGGTCCTTGTTAAACATCTGCCGCTTAACAACTTTGTCAGAGACAATTAAGGGATGTCATGACGCCTCTTTGATTTGTATTCATCCTTGAGACGGGTACAGAGCGAGAGCGGCGTGGAGTGCCAGAGCGCTCACCAGCCCTGCGTGCGGGCTGCCGGAGAGCACCCGCTTCCACCATCCCTGTTTGCTTTGGATGTTGGCCTTGCTGTTAAATAAAGCCAACCGCAGAAAGCTGAGTAATATTTAGCCTTAAGTCTGATGAGTCTTTCCGCTCCTTACATTTTTTTGCGGCGAGAGAGATTGTTGTTCTTGTGAAATAGCACAAACAGTTCCTCCAGAATCTTTTGTCAAAGGGATCCTGTACTGATGAACACATTGTGGTCTTATGTTTATTTATCCTCAGAAAACAAAATTCTAATATGTAAGTATTGTAAGGTATGGGTTATATACATTACATTTACATTTTATATCATCCCTTTATCACGCTGCGTCTAACATTTTTAAATGCACTGCTAAGCACCCTGGGATTGATGATGACACACCATGCAGATAGTATCCATTACAATGGCAGCTACAAGCACATTTATATGTTAACTGGAGATACAGTGGTTTAACAATGCCAACAATACCAGATTATTTGACCAGCTGGAATGTGTTTACAATGTACAAGGTCTGGAATACTACCTTTTGCGTTTGAGCCTAAATATCTATCACGATTGCCTGAAAGCTTTTGAAGGAGCTTGAAATGATCAAAATCACTACAGTGTTTTTTCTTGTATCAAAACCAGACATTTGCAATGACTTCATCTTTCTTCTTTTGTTGATCACATATGCAGGTTCACGAACCTGGTGGACTCCTGTGGAAAGATGGAGCTATCTCTGCTGTCTCCTCCTAAGAAAGAGTACTGGTCCATTGTGGCCTACAACCGTGCCAAGCTCTGCAACATCCTCTTCTCCAACGAGCTGCATCGCCGTCTCTCTCCACACGGGGTCACCTCCAACTCGCTACACCCTGGGAACATGATGTACACCTCCATCCACCGCAGCTGGTGGCTGATGACTCTGCTCTTCAGCTTTGTGCGTCCCTTCACCAAGTCTATGGTAAGGCAAACGCTCCCCTTGCCCCGGTCGCCCGTCGTGCCCCCACGCTGATGGTGACTGACTGCCTGATTCTGTCTTGGCAGGGGGTTTCTCTGCGTTTCATTTTGTTTTATGTGGTTGAAACACAGTTGGTACTGTTTTTAATATCCCTGTGCATTGTGGTACCTCTTAGTGACTAATACTGAGGATCTTGTTCACTTGCCTCTTAGTGATGAACAGGGACAGATTGGGTGGAGAAAGGTTATGATATAACCCGGGCCCTGGATCGGCAGTGCTTTTCACTACTTGTGTGATTATGCTGTAGGTTTTGTGCATTGCAGAATATGGAGGCATGACTGTTTGGACCAAAAGCCGGATGTTGACATTCTATATTGTACTGTGGTTGACGTGCAGGGGGTCACATCGTGCAGCTGGGGTGTTCTCATGTGATGCGGGTACAATCGTTCTTTTCAGGCGCAATATTGTGCTTGGCATGCCTCTGAGCGTGAAAGAAGCGGCGTTTTCAGAGCACCGGGGGCTTGTAACAAGTAACCCGAGAAATCCCCAGTAGACTCATTGACTTTTTTCCTTTCCCTTCTCTTGGTGCCCTTCCATGGGTGCATTTTGTATTTAAAATGGCCGCGTCTCTCCGGTCAGATCTTATGGAGATCGGGAGTAGGCTTCGAGTTCCACGTTTCCAGTCACCATGGCTCTGGAGCTTTCACAAGCGGATTCCTGCCCTCTAACCCACCACCAGCCCTCCCCGCCTCAGGCCAGACCGGCTGCCCACTCCCAGGACCCAACGGTCACGCTGTCCACACCAACATGCTCCACATCTCCCCCTGCCAAAGGGTAGTCTCATCCCCCAGGGCCAAAAGGCCGAGGGGGTGGGTAGGTCATTCCACTGACAGCTGTCAGGAGCGCCGGTCTGGCCTCCTCCTGGCATGTGTCTTGTGGCTTTGGAGGAATTCTACCATGGTCCTGCGGAGCAGATGCACTTGTGTGCTACAGTGTTCTCTCATTGCGTTACGAGTCAACGGCGCTGTCTCTCCTCTGAGGAAACAGTGTTACGCATGTTTTTTCTTCCCCTGAGAAGGCACATTCATAGACTACTGCGGAACTATAAAACCGAATACTTTAATTTATTACTTGCTATGCATGGAGCGCGTATAAGGAGGTTTTTATGAAAGAACCGGCAGGTGCTTTTGGCCACACATGGTTTCGATATTAAACCTTTACAGAGGCCCTTTTTCTATTGCTAAGGAAAAAAAAAATAAAGTTTGCTATGAAAAGTAAACTCGTTTATGCAAAATGGAAGATTTTCTATAGAATGAATATGTTACAAAACATGTTAGTCTAGGAATTGATTACATCTGTTTTTTTGTCGTAAGTAATCACTATAGTGTTCAAAATTTTAAACATGAAGAGATTGGATTGTTAAAAGGGTAAACCATTTTTTTATTTAATCTGAACATTTGATGGAACTGTTGGCACTAAACAGAAAGATGTCAATAGCTGAACCATATCCAGTCATGTAAGTCTGCAGGTTCTGCGTCCCCGTTCGCTGTGCTCAGCTGTACCTTTGAGGGGCTTGGACATTTATTGCTGGCGAATATTGGTTCAACATTTTTTTTACTCAAGATACCAGCTCCCCCCATACATTTAGCGTATCCAGCTTGATTGTGCAAACTAAGTCTTTACTAAGCTTTACTAAACTAAGTCTTTACTAAGCTTTACTAAACTAAGTCTTTACTAAGCTTTACTAAACTAACCCTTTCCATTAGGCCTTATCTGGTAGACTGCTCAAGGTATTCTCAGTCCATCTGCCCACTTTGCGCGCATCTTTTTGCCGTCGGTTTTGAGGACTGTGTGGTGTCCTCTCCCTCGCCAAGCCTGCGTCATGATGCAAAACTCCGCACGCACCATGCCATTCCGCGTCCTGGCCCCTCGAACCTCCCGTTCGTCCTCTCGGGTCTCAACACCCGGCTGCCTGTTTTTTCAGCTGCCCTGGTTTCTGCATTCGAGGTATCAAAGAAAACCTCTGCAGACTTTTGTGGAAAAAAAAAAAAAGGTACTGGGCAAACATAAGGTTTGTCCAAGTAATAGAAAACTGAAGGGTTTGGCCCTCTTAAAGAACATTGCTGTAAAACCTTGGGGCTGTCCAAAGACAACAGTGTAGTGGGAACCCGAGACACACTCCCACACTTTCAGCTGCCATCCCCGGTGTTTGGCTCTCTGTGGCAAAGCGCGCCCGTGTGGGGGTGTATGGGAGGGAAAGTGCTTTCTCGTGAGAGTATCTTGCACGGTTTGGGCCGGGGCTCACTTTGTGGAACGCACCTGTGGCAGATGGGCCCTGGCGGATCTGCAGCCCGGCGTTTGCAGCCAACCCGCCACGGTCTCAGCGCTCACGCCTCACGCCCCTCGAGCCGCCGGGACCCCGCAGTGCCCGAAAGGGGATCGGAGTGAATTTCAAAATATTGTTTTAGGTTGCCTTGCCTGCTAACGAAGAACTCCCCAAGGATTCCGATGGATATTAGGTGTTTGCACAGCGCAGAGGTCTGAACTCCTGGGATCTCCTGTCACGCAGTAATTTCCTATCAGTCATTTCAGAAGTGCAGGGCATGTGTGCAGTTCCTCTTCCAGCCTACCAACCCTCACTGTGGATTGAGTTTCAAGGCCTCACGGCGAACTGTATAAAGTTGCCAGCTGAGCTACACGCCACCATTCCTTTTGGAAAGGTCCTGGATCACGCTTAGGGCACTGAGGGGTGACCCCCTCCCCCATGCCCAATGCGCTCTGCACGTGCAATGGGAATGAGTTGGGTGCAGATAAATTGGGATAGGCAGCTTATTCAAAACGCTGGAAATGATCAGGCTTCGGGATCTCGTATAAGGGAAGGGGGGTAAGAAAATCTGGCTTTTCATCCTCTTGTGCTGTTCTGGCCATCTGTGTCTCGCAGGGGAGGTCAGGGAGAGCAGTGGGAAGGACTCGCGGCGCACCGTCCTGCCTGCCAAAAACCACAGCTTCAAAATCTCCTCGTGATATCACAGGAGCCGTGGGTCAAGAACAAAAACACCACCCTGTCGTTGCGCAACCGCTTGCCCTAACCCACCAAAACCGCCCGCTTCCTCCCAGTCGGGACCCGCGCACTGCGAATTCCAGTGTAGATCCTATCGAAAAAACATTGATCTTTGCGAACAGCACATGCACTCTTCTGACTACTGCCAAGTGAAATAAAGTTTAAAAATTAAAGCAGAGCTGCTCGCAAATCTGAGATTACTCACAGTGTCTTTTAACCTGAACACTTTGCCTCGTTTAAATCTGGATGACAAGGTATTAAAAATGCATTTCTTGTACACATTCTTGCCTTGCTTTAGCTCCAGACATGCAGGGGCTTAATAAAACAGAGATATTGTTTCATTTATTGGTTGCAGGGGTGTAAAGATGCTATTGTTTTAATTGCTTGTACACGCTGCTGGAATCCATGGAGATTATTCAAGGCTGCAAACATAAGCATATTGTCGACAGGAAGACACCAAAAAACAATATTAAGCCAGGGCTTCCTTTAAATTAATTTGCCTTCATTTAAAACACTGGGATGATTTATGGCATGACTATGTAGCCTTTTGTGATATAAGGAACTGGAAAACATCTGGACTCGAGTGTAATCTTTCTGATTGCATCATTGGTTTAAATAGTGACTGCACGTTGGGATGTGCTGTTTTTGTCCATCAGCCCATAAAAATGTAAAGATAGTCTTTCAGTCCATTGATAGTTTTTATTTTATTGTTCCATGTGATCCATTTTTTGCAAAGAAATAGTCAGAAAGCGGGATTTTCTCCATTTGTCCTTAAAACACAGATGAGACGAGATTGAAAAGCCCATCGCTCTTAACCTAACTCATACATTGACTTCTCTTTATGTATACAAAAGACCACGGGGCTTGGTCCATTCACCAGAGTGGGGATCCAGGGCTCTATTTGGATGATTATGGCCCTGTGCCCTAACGCTAGACACTGGAACTGTTGGGTTGAGGCGTGGCTAATCCGATGCTGAATTTTCCATGGTGTGTTATGGTGGGCCAGCACAAATTCACCTGTTAAAGGGGTTGGCTTTTTTTTTTTAAGAGAGTGCGAATTATGTAATCTGTGTGAGAGTTGAGTTTGATTGTGTCTGTGAAGACATGAGAGAGGCAGAATGCTATTTCATAACAGCGATACCTGTGTGATCTGTGTGAGTGTTGAGTTTGCGCTCAGCGGGGGTCTCTATCAGTGGAGGCCGACTCAGTCTAAAACAACGCTAGGTTAACAGTAACCCTAACCCCCATACCCAGATTGGTGCAAGTCCATGTTTTTGTAGTGCTGCACTTGAAGGTTTTGCGGTGCTACATGATACAACGGCGTCAGACAAAAACTACAAACGCACCATGCCCTCGTGGAGAAAACAGAGCCCTCAGAGACAAAGTTCAGGGTGAATCGTATTTCCTAAGTTAGGTTGAAGGTTCTCTGTCCGATCCGTTTATTTAAAAAAAAAAAAGTCACTTATTCCAATCTTTCACTTTTATTTATAAATAAATGATCGCCGGCAATGAATAAATTTGATCATCATGTTTTTGCAGTTTCTTGTGAACCATATGCTGTTCCTCTCCTGCCGCCTTGGTGGTGTTAAAATGCTACATAGTTAGTGTGTGGGGCAAACCCTGCTGACTGCTTACTTGCATTTCTACTGTCTAACGTTTTTTGTTGAAATTTACCTCGGTTCGGAATACATTTTGAGCTCACTGGGTGGTACTGTAGAATGATTGACACGGGATCTTAAATATATCTGTTTAATTATGGCTAAAATCACTGAAAAAGCTGATCTCTTATTTGCTTATAAAAAGCTATGATAGCTTATGATTGCTTATAAACAGCTGATAGCACACTGTCAGTTTGCGAGAGCCGGCAGGGAGATTCTCACTCTCTGGTCTTGGTGGCAATAATATGAACACAAATCATGATCAGTTTATGTAAGGTATTCACCTACATAAACCTGTTTTTGGTTTTAATAAGTTGATTTAGAAAATTCCATTGCTTAATTACTTGGTAATTAAAGTTCTTGGGACATTCCTCAGGGTTATAAGTTAGAATCACAGATGATCGTTAATAAGATAAATATTTGCCATGATCATGTTTTAATTAGTGAAGAGAAGGAGCCATGGAGAGCAGGGCCAGAAAAAGGCAATTTCTTAGACTTTATAAATCCCTAATATCTTTATTAATGCTGTCAAACGCTGGTACTAACAGCTTGAGTTTGACATTTGGTGGCAGTCGCATCGGCCACCCTTGCCTGGAGTACGGTTAACGACGTAATGGTGGGCCGAGGAGGGAACAGGGGATGCTGGGAAAGAGGCCTTCCGGGTCCGCACTGTTCCAATCAGCCGCGCCGCCCCACGGGATCCCTTTCGGGGAGCATTCTCTGCCACCACAGAGCGTTTTCAGCATTTTGCCGCAATTATTTTCCCCAGGTTCTTTGCCTCAGGCACTCGCCTACCTTTTTACATATGCACATTATGAACTTTTGACCAAGGCCCAATAGCGGTATATTAGCAGGCAGTTTCTTTAAAAGGGAGACTTTAACAAGTTCCTCTGAGCATTGGCTCTCATCTTGCTCGCCGGTCAGGTGATTTAGGCAACTTGCTGAGAGGTTCTTTAGAGACGTCCTGTTGGGGCCTATATGTATCTTTTTTTTTTG
>JAOYSI010053560.1:0-23598 GCA_025775065.1 Hiodon alosoides
AGAACCATCACAGATTCTGAAAAAGCTGGGTCCAGCTACTTACTGTCTGCAGGATGGGTCATGCTGGCATGCGGATCGCCTGAGGAAGGTTCCAGCACCAAAAGAAGCACAAGGCGGGGGGAGCACTCCTTCCCTCCTTTCCTGGCGGCCCCCAGCTGGGTTTGAAAACGGGCAGGCAGCCCCACCTGCACCTCTCAGGGCTCCTCCAGTTGTACGCAACTTCAGAGGGCTAGACAACAGCCTACATGGATGAAGGACTATGTGCCTTGCTAATGCCGTTTAAAAAAGGGGGGGGGAAATGTTATGTTTAGAGTTTGCATGTTCGATGTTACAGGGGTGACGTAATGGGGAACTGTGGGATATCGGCGAACGGTTCCTAGAGGGACAGTTTTGATTAAGGACACAGGGGTATGATTATAGTAAAAGACGCACGTGTTAGTGAGTGTCTTGTTCTGACACTTAATAAATAACGACGTTTATAAGTACACGAGTCTTGCGTCCTACCTAACACAACAACAGTCTGTTCCAACACTGCTTTTATACAGACAGAGGGTTTGTAAGAAATTAACAAAAGTTGGGACACCTGTAGGAATTGTTAGCATTAACTTTTAAGGCTTAATGTACTTCCATTGCTGCAGAATAGCTGTAAGTTATTAACCCATTAATTGTTCCCTGAAAAGGCCTTTTTGTATATTTCTGAAATGTACATTATTTTTCAGTTTTTGGTAACATAAACTTTTTTTACCCTCTGGCAGTTTACCGCTTACCTTTGTACAATTTCAGGTTATTCACTGGACTTGAACTGCTTAAATTTCAGTTAACACTGGAAAAATGGGGGTGTTCTTGCCCTCGAAAAAATTAAACACACCAAAGAGTTTGGGCCTCATAATGTTTCTTTAGCTAGCTATATGAGACCTTGTAACCTCGTGACCTTGTGATCCATACAAGCCCCGTCTGAATACACACAGATCATTGGGTGTCGGAGAACTTACGATGCATCTGCAGCAAATTTATGAGCCTGTGATGTTTTCACAAAAAATATACATTAATATTTTAATTGGTTGTCCAGGAAACGTTGCATGGTTAGTTGTTAATGTCATAGATAAAGAGTATAAACATTTGGGGAACTAACACTCCAAAAGCTGCAAATTTCAAATTCAAGGTCTGTCATTAATGATTCATGACTTAAATTACAAAATTGTGTGTGAAGTATAATAAAACATCTAAAACTGGTGTGGTGTATAATACCAGTAAATGTACAGAGGGTGGACTAAAAATGGAAATGCTCTTAACAGTGAAATACTTGAAAAGTGTCTTCATAGGGCAGCCAGTATGCACTGTGGCCAGTGTGCAGCGTGGCCAGTGTACGGCATGGCCAGCATGCACCGTGGCATATGCGAGGTGGAAAACGTCTTAAGCATCATCCTAGAATATCCTACAAACACTCAATTGGGCACAGATCTGGTGATTAAGAAGTCCATGGCTTTTTATAATTCAAGCAGAACTTTTTGCAGTTTACTTGACCTCACTTAAACTTATTTTGTGACACAATTAAAAGCCAAACAGGATTACTCCAATGTAACTAATTATAAAGATTATAAATTTGTGACAAATTTACCTTTAAATCAATGATGCTTTAACCTTTGGATACTAATGTAGCCAAAAGTGAAGTGAATCATTGAAAAAAGTTGAGTAGGCCTCCTGAGAGGCTCAGTTGGTAAAGGCACTTGCCTGAGCGCAGGTTTGAATTTGGCACATGTCGGTAGCCAATTGTGACCAGGAGAGCACAGTGGCATTGCACAATTTGCAGAGTACAACCCAGGTTTTTGTGGCAAAATCAGCAGAGCTTGCTACTAGCGAGTGTCTCCGATTTCCCGGGTACTAGCAAGCTGGCAGTATAGTCTAGAGGGAAATGCCTCTCCTCCACTCACCACTGAACCTCTTATGTGGGCTGTGTAGCGTGCAGAGTGGAAATAAGATGGGAGGCTTGATGGCAGCTAGGTTTGGAAGAGACTCACCTGTTTACTTACCTTCCCATGCGTGGTAGTTGGATCAGTGCAGACGAGCTGAGATGCATTATTGCAAATGGAAATTCTAAAATGTGACGAAAAGACAAAAATAATTGGTAGCATGGCTAGGCCTGAATTATTTAAAAATAAAAGCCTAATTATAATTAATCACCACAGAGCACCCTGATCACATTCCCAATACATTGCATTTACCATTTCATTATAGTCATGCAGAAACCTATATTCGGTCTGAGACAATTTTGTACAGAACAATACTTCTTACCAAATGAGAATTCTATGTCAATCCAGCATGATTTATGTTGTAATGTTGGAAGTAAGTGGTTTTTACACCCTAATGAATTTCACCACAAATACCACATGCCCCTATCAATGTTTGCACAAGAGAAGCAAGAAGATAAGAGAGAAGAGTTCATGGTTTTTACATCATTCATTAGACATTGCAGGTAGGGTGAGAAGCTACCCTGAACAAAACATATGTCAGTATTTAATCATTACATAGTTCAAATAGATCATTCAATCAATTATGAATATCTGCCATTGCTTTATCAGCTTTATCAAATAAATGATCTATCTCTGTGGACTTAATACGTTGCATTTTATTCAATTATTTGAATTATTATTGGTTTGCTTAAAATGCCAATGGCATGTTCATGTTGGATATTGTAATATTTGAATATGAATATGTATCACACCTCTATTTTTGTACTGTTCAAACAGTGAAAATCTCACTGCTGGCACCTGCAAGTGTCGAGCTGTTGCATTTAGTGAGTATGTTGTCATTTTTAAATCTTGTTCCGACATACAGTGCCTTGCAAACTTATTCAGACCCTTGACCAATTCTCTCACCAAATCAGACCCCTGAAAAATTACTGAATTATAAATAGTACATAAAAATTTCGCTCTGTTTGATTATTTATTTCAAAACACTGAGCGAAATTTTAATGTACTATTTATAATCCTGATCTCAATCCCACTGAGAATCTGTGGCACTGTTTAAAAACTGCATTCCACAAAGCAAAGTGAACAAACTGGAGCAAATCTGCAAAAAAAAATGGGCCAAAATCACCCTGACACGGTGTGAAAAGCTGGTATGCTCTTACCCCAAAAGACTGGCTCTACCGAATAAATGTGTGGGGGGTTGAAGACTTACGGAAGCAACAGTTCTGTTTTTTTATTTTTTATTTGTAAAATAATATATTTTTTATATTTTTATACAAATTTATCCCAATGTAAAACCAATATCACCTTAGAATACTTGATTTTGAGTTTCAAAGCTTTTTAAATCATAAAATCATCAAAGAGAATTAAATTTCAATGAATCTTGTAGCACGCCTGGGTGGTGGACAGAGACACTCCAGGAAAACCTAAAAGCAACATATTTCTGGCTTAAAACTAAATCATATCAGAGCAAACGCAAACAGCCACCAGACATTAAATTCACTTTTCCAGTCTAACCTCCTCTCAACCAGGCTATTTTAAAAAGTCTTGCTCTTTTAGAAAGCTTTTGATTGTAGGCACCTGAGTTTGATTACCATCAGTGGAACCACACTCAGGTGCAGAGCCAGCGAGGTCCTTTACGGGAACACCCCTGTTTCATAATATTATCTTTAAAACAACTTGGGGAAAAAGTAAAAAAAAAACACCTTGGTAATCCACTCATCACATGATAGCTACTGGTGCTTCTGTAAAACTTTTTTTCTTTTTATTCTAGCACACAGTTCACGTACAGGCTTTGATGGGATCAAAGGCCACACCTCAATCTCTGACTTTTGTGATGACAGTGCCTTCATTAGCTTGCCTGGCAAGGAACCTTTCAGGAAGAATCGATCAAGCATAAAGGAAGCACAGGAAACTGTATTCTGCACTCTCAATCATAATGTGCAACCATCCTGTCAGTGTGTATAAATTGTGCATATATTTTGTGGACCTATGGCAACATATGCCTGTGGGGTTACAATATGATATTTTTAGCAATGATAATGAGAATAGCTGAAGGTTGGGTTTGTATTTGTGATAAGTGTTTTGATGCTTGCCTCCTTTGCCGTTAATTGGAGATGCTTACAGCATTTCTCAAGCAGCATAAGTTATCCTTCAGTCTAGAAAATATATTTTGAACAAATTTAGCTTCCTTATCCCACTTTAGAGAAGGCCAAAAAATTGACTTTGTGGCCTTTCGGAAAACTGCTTCCATGTGATACACATCAAATTACTGGGAGCTCTCAGTTGTCTCAGTCATTGAAATTTGAGTCCTATGATTACAATTTCATGGCTTTGTCAAATTTGCTGACTCTGACTCGAAGTCATGAGTGTCGATCCCCTATTTACAAATCTCTGCCCTAGATTGGGTGGTTGCCATTGGCTGTAAACAGCAATGTCTGTCAACTCTTTGATGTCTGCAAGCTAGTAATAATACTGAAGTGATGTGCCAATCCTCCAGCCAATGCTGAACGTCATGTAGAGAGCTTTCTGGCTGGAACGACATTGTGGGGTTCACGCATGCTAACAACACTAAATACATAATTGGTGATTACAAATTAGAGAGAAAGCTGGAAGCACACATAGTCTAAATTAATTCATTATTACAATTCACAATTTAGACTATGTTCCCTAGTTGTTTTTGTGCTCAAACTTGATGAAAGCCGTTTCTCAGTCAATCTTTGCCTTATTTGTTTGTTTATTAATTTTATGTTCTTTAATATGTATGGCGATTACTCTGGAGAGTCACTTAAATGGGAAAACAGACTATTTGAGATTCTACACTAAAGTAAGTGGAGTTTTGTTTTTTAAGCCAGATCTACTGAGATGTGTGCATACTCCCTGTCAGAGGAATACGCGTCAGTTGTTTTTCAAAGTGTTTGTGAAGAAGTATTGTTTCACCAAGGTGATGAACCCTATTCTTTAAACCACGTTATTATTCAGAAAGCATTTCTATTGAAAACGGCATGGCAGCTTGGTTCCCCTGTCATCTGAATAGATAAAATAGAAGCTATGGTTGATTTGTGCAACACCTGCATAAAGAGAGTGAAAAGGCCCCACAAAAAAATGACTGCTAGTCGGTGTGGTGAGTAGTAAAAAAGCAAATGAATGTGGCTCAGATAAGGTCAGACGCCTCTTGTTTAATAGGCATCAACTAATAAAAGCCCATTCCAGAGGTGTATTTTAGAAGCTAGCGATTATTTCCCCTTTTATTGTGTTGCATATTGTTGTTCTCTGTTTACTTTTTGATGCTGTGGTGGTACAATTGATACACTGCACCTACTGATTTTACAACCGTTAATGTAAAAATCACTGAGAGAAATAATGCTATTTTTTAAAAGCACTGTTGAGTTCAGAAGGAAATATAAGACAGACAATATGAGAGGACCTGGGGTGAATCAAAGACTTTTTCTATTATCTGTTAATTTAATTTTAGGTTGTTTGGGAAAAAAACAAAAGAAAAGAACCTAGTCAGAGATACATTACCTGCATTCACACAAAGAGAACTAGCTGCTCTTTACATGCTCTGGTCTTGGGGGAGCCCCCTGTGGATGGTGTTTTGTCCATAGGTCTGCATCGAAATGTCAAAGGAGAAAAGAACCCATCAGCCCCTGAGTATATGAGACAGGCCTCATGCAGGGAGCATACAGTTCATAGAGATGTCTGCCAGAAGCTAATGTTGAACACCCTATGTTGGAAATAACCAAGCGACTGAAGTGAAGTTATGGGCACTCACTGTTTTAAAATGGAAGGCTACCTAGTTTTCGAGTAAACCACCCCTTTAAATCTGTATTTTTGTATTTGGTATTCAAAATTTGTGTTTTAAATTTAAATAAAATATTTTTCCTTCAGTTAAATATTGGTTGTATTGATAGATAGCAGCAATATTAGCTAGATAGATAGCTAGTCCAAACAGCACGACAACAGAATAAAGTGATTTGCGCCAACTTGATTATGCAAATTAATACAATTTCAGAGGCTATGATTAATTATTGTGTTGACAAAGTGTTCATTTTGCAAAATATTTAAGTTTTTGTTCTTCCACTGAGATCTCTAGAATTCCAACTTCATCCTTAGAGAAATGTTTTGTATTCTAATTTAGAACTGCATTCTTTTGGGAATACTTTAAGTGTGTAACTGAGGCCAGGTCCAGTGTGAAAGCATGTAATGTATTTTTTCTCTGTAATATTTTCAGAGGGTCTGGGATTAGTTGAGATAGCATGGCACCTACCTTTTGGGGACAGAGAGAAGAGGAGATAGAAGAAAAATCCCCAGAGTCCAAATCAAATTTGTATGCAGAAGCCTTGTACTTAAAGAACATGCATCAGCTGTTATTGAGTTGCTCAATTTTTTTTTGCATGGCAATTTGTCCGTAAGGCAGTAAAAATAAATATACATAGAAGTAATGTAACTTATAAAATAAAGAGGCTCATATTAATGCTGCATGCCAAGCCCATGCCACTTCTTAGGGAAGCACTGTTCCAAAACTAAAAATGACAAACATTTCCTCACTGATTGCCTTTATGAGAACTATAAGAAATATTTCAAGGAACATCACTGTCAATTCTCAATGCATCCACAAAAAAAAAAAAAGCATAATTCCGTCATAATAATTCAATTTAAAGTATAAAACTTCAAAAGTAAGGTGCTGCGTATAAAAAAATAAATAAAATGAAATACCTTAAATAGACATTCGCAAGTTTTTCACTGTGTGCTATTGATCAATTGAAATACCAAGACTGCATGCACCGCGACATTTGTTTTGGAAAAACCAGGGGTGCCTTTGTTTCAACCCCCGTTTTCTCCTTTTAAGATTCCGAGCTGGTCTACTTCATCAACAACCCATCAGCTGCTAATATCAAAGCCATCACAATGACAGGACTGCAGTCATTATCTTCTCTTATTGTTCATTTTCCTAACAGACACCATTATCTAGAGTGACATGTTCGGAGCTTAAAAGCTGGAGCATGGCATAGTTTTACAAGCACGCAATATAAATAGAATAAAGTGTTTTATTGTACCGTTAGAAACAGGACAGGATTTTTTTTTTAGCTTCATGCATTTGCAGTCATTGTCAATAGGAGCACGTTTTTTAACCGTAACTTAAAAAGCAGTTAAATGATATGACTAACTCCATTCTCTTTTTATAGTTAATGGTAAAATATTATTAAGATTCCAACGGCAGCTATTGAAAATGGTAAAGTTCTTTCCATCCCATGTCACAATCTAATGGCTGATTTTACTCATTTCAAGTTCAAATGCGAAGGTGTGGTTCCATCCACATGTGCGTTACACTGGGATTCATTTATCATTTTGTGTCACATTTCAGGTCAGAGAAAAACCCACATATGGGATGCTGATCTAGTGTATAAAACACTTTAATCATTATAAAATATATTGCTTTTTATTTTAAATGCCATTTCATTAAAGCCCTCATCGGAATTATACTTCCAGCATTTGTAAATGTATATTAATATATTGAAAACGGTCCAATATTATTGGACTGAAAAGCCATGGATGAGATAGCTCAAGACAGTGTTCCATCATAGTTTGTCCTATGGCAACAATGCAATTTATTTTGCAAAGTGTGATGCCACATAACTAGGACACTTTTCTGACCCTTGCTCGGGCATAAGGCTTATACAACAGCTTTTAACAAGCTTATCCTGAGCATTAAATGTATTACTAATTGAACAATTAAACTCCTGACTTAATTTTTAATAATTTGTTTTTTTACAGACTCGCAAAGAATACTACAAAAAAGCAAAGATAAACTACAATGACAATTCTAAAAGATTTAACATTATAACATTGCCTTATTTTTGTGTCTCACTCCTGTTATGAAACATGAAATAACGCTTATGTTGCTCAATCATTTATCCCAAACATGCATTTTGTACTGTTAGTTGTCTGAAAAAGGCATTGCAAATAAATAACAGAGCAATATTTGATTGTACATAAAGGTTGGGTGGGTGCTACTCCAGGGTCCTTCAAAGTTCATGACATTTACCTCAGCACAGCTTGCCTTCTTCCTGGTATTTCCTTTGAAGGTTAGATTGGCCCCTGCAAGTAATTGTATTGTTACTCCTGCTGAGGAACATGGCCAATCAATGCCAGATCTTTGCCTTTGAGAGTACACAAGTGCATGGGGAAAATATTAATTCCTTGCCACTTTATAAAAGCCTACAGTTGAAAAGGGTGAATTCAATCTATGTATAACAAAACAGCTAGAGCAATATGTTTTTGTTGTTTGTTTTCTTTGTCCTTGTGCATAAGGTTAGCCTTAAATTACATACAAATTATTTTGATCGAACGGTTGTGACCTAATGCAACACCAAAATATCCCTCCACAACAAAATTCTGTCTTGGGTGGGATATGCAACTAAAGGCCTAAACAAATCAAAAATCTATTATAGACTAGTGTTTTTGGTACTGAAATTTACAATAAACATTTATTTTGCAATATATTTATCTTGTTCACAAAACAAAAATGTTCTCTGTCAGCCATGGGGTCGGACACAGGTTTCATTTCTTCTGAAAGCAAGCATAGGAGAGCACAAGATAGCAGCTGTCGACCAATTACAACTTACATCTGACTGTTGAACAGGACCCGGAAACAGGCATGTCTGCACATGAAATTAGCAGAGTAATAAAAATATTCTCAGCAACACCAAACCTTGCTTACATATATATATATATATATAATTATTGCATTAAATACTAATTATTGGTAGTCATAGTTCTCTCACTGGCATGTAACATTGCATAGGTTTTGTTTATCTATATTATCTATAATTCGTACACCATTGTTTTACGTTTTGTTTAGTTTGGTTCATTGTTCAGTTCATTGCATATGTAATATAGATTTAGGTCAGAGAAATATGGTGTACAAAATGCACATTAACAAAACACACACAGCCTTACGTGCCAGCGAATGAAGTATAATATATATACTTATATTATATTTACAATATTTTTATGTGTGCAAAAGAGCTTGCATTGTTAACATTATTTCAGCTTACCAAAGTAATTTTTTTGTGAGACACCCATTTGGATTTGTCAGTTTGCATTCCATCTGTGCTGTTTTCAATAACATACGGCTTCTCAATCCCAATCCCTGCCAAGCAATGATTTCTGCCATTTCTATTGAGTATGTAACTTATCTCCTGTTAGTTAGCTAGCATTATCTAACTTCATAAAACAGATTGTCAGACAATGGCACATGGCTTCAAATTTCCTTAATCATAATAATGTGTGGTTTGTTACCTTTTTATAACATTTTTAATGGTTACAATATGGCTGTTGGGGACTACTTTATTTGACTAAACAACATGTTAACTGAAATAATAAAAAATTGCCTGCCTTCTAACCGAAAAAATTACTTATGCATCCATTTTATAAAAACAAGAAGACATAAGAGAGCGTGCTTTATTATTATTGTTGGCTGTGCTGGGACACCAACAGCACTCCACTTTCCGTGTCTTACTGTTTTATTAAAGTAAAAGTAAGTAAGTATGTATTTATTACAGTGGTCATAGCTTTCATGGGGTTTTTCTTGTTATTATGTAATTGCTGAACATAGTCACCATGCAAAATTCCTTGTCTGTGCCTGTGGATTTATATAATAGTTGACTGTTTGAAGTTGAAAATAAGACTTCAAAATACAATAGAGGCTGGCGATGTGAGGTATTTCTTGCAATCTTCAGATTTGGTCAGATGATAGCTGTCCACTCATACACAATAGGCCTTTTTGGAAGGGTTATCTGATGCATGCCATAACAGGAATGGAAGTCCTCCTCCAGGTCCATAACCAGCTCGGCGTGGACTTGTATGCTGCTTTTTATTAGGTTGTTCTTATCAAATAATTTTAGAAAAACTCCCCTACATCATACAGTAAAGATTATCACCGTGTAACTGTTGAATCATTTGTGTATGCTAGTGTATGTGTATTACAGACACATGCTGAGTGTTGTTATTCTGATTATAAAATAAGATTAACCGTAAGGTAATGTTGCTTGTTTCTCAGAAAAGGGCTATGGGTAGACCGGTGTTGCCAGACTTAGACCAGTTACTTGTGGACCAGTTGACATCATGTTGAGGAAATACATCTGGGGAGTGATGGCATTGGGCATGAAGAGATCAGAAACCAGCCTGCAGTTGCAATATCGTTGAGCACCCTGGGTCCAGTCCCCATTATAAGAAAGACCATCAAAGCCCATTCTGTGAAGGATTTGGGCCAGTAAGCTCCATCTATAAGTTCTGGACCACAAATATTTACTGCCCACTCAGGTTTTAAACTGCTTTTAGACTGCTGAAAGACAGCAGGGTGCGCTGACTCACAAATGGAGTTTGCTGTTTAGTGTGAATTGGTGGAGATGTTGTCTACGAATTTAATGGTTCAAGTTAAGAAAGTTCCCTCTGTGTTGTATCCTGGCGTACAAGTCAGTTCAGGTTTCCCCTGAAAGACCTTAGTGACAAACTAATCACTCATGCTTGAGTATTTAAATGACCCTTTTGGTGCATTGGAGCTTAATCAAATCTCGTATTAAAATGAAGTCTCATGTTAAAATATCAAATCAGTCTCATGGTTAAATTACTTTACCAAGAATTACAATTAATAAATGTGTTAACATACCTGCAATTACACTTATGTTACTGGTAATATTTAGTGAAACTGTAAGCTCTTATAGCAAGATGAATTTAATCAATATTTAAATTAAATCAACCTGGTAAAAATATGAGAGAGTGTATTAAACAAATAGGTTTAATTAACAATAGGGACGACAACAATGTGGGGAGAAATATTGGTTGACTAATGGGCTCGAGCAAAGAAAATGTACAAAGAAAAAATACATTTGAAAACAGAGGTTATGGGATCAGCTTATATTGTTAATTAAAGGAGTTGGTGAGGGACAAAGTGTATGCAAAAAGGTTTGTGCTAAATCGGGTTAGTTAATATGAAGCGCACAGCTTTCTACTCTACGGGTTAACATTAAACACTTTTGTCAGATACTTTCATATTTTGCGATAACGTAAAGAAAGTCAAGAAACGAGTGTTAAAAAATGCGACTCAAAAAGCTTAACTTTTGTTCTTAATTTGGGTATCTATAGTTTACCAGGGAAACCAGTAAATAACAAAAAAGAGAAAGCTCACTGAGTGTGTAAGCTTTTATTATAATGCAACAAATTTATGACAGAAACACACCAAAAAAAAATCAGATTTAACAGAGCGCCTAGCTTCTCCAAACAATGTATCAGTTTCCAACACACTTCTGAACAAAACATTGAGGGTGGGCGTCGTGAAAGAGAATGAGTAATGTCTGTTTTCTGGTTTCATACTGATATGTGATTTATGGAATGGTTTAGTTTGAAAGCAGCGGCTAGGGGGTGAAGGGTGACATGGAGACTAAAGAAAGGAAAGAAGCATAGATCTTCGAGATCTATAATGAGGGGTTACAGTGGTGCTCGAAAGTTTGTGAACCCTTTGTGAATCTTCTATGTTTCTGCATAAATATGATATAAAACATCATCAGATTTTCATGTCCTAAAAGTAGATAAAGAGTACCCAATTAAACAAATTAGATAAAATATTATACAAAGTAATTTATTTATAGAGTAAAAATGATCCAATATAACATATCTGTGAGTGGCAAAAGTATGTGAACCTTTGCTTTCAGTTTCTGGTGTGACCCTCTTGTGCAGCAATAACTGCAACTAAACGTTTCTGGTAACTGATAAGTTCTGCACATTGGCTTGGAGGAAATTTAGCCCATTCTTCCATACAGAACAACTTCAACTCTGGGATGTTGGTGGGTTTCCTCACATGAACGGTTCACTTCAGATTCTTCCAAAACATTTATATCGGATTAAGGTCAGGACTTTGACTTGGCCATTCCAAAACATTAACTTTATTCTTCTTTAACCATTGTTTGGTAGAATGACTTGTGTGCTTAGGGTCGTTGTCTTGCTGCATGACCCACATTCTATTTGGATTCAGTTCTCGGACAGATGTCCTGACATTTTCCTTTAGTATTCGCTGGTGTAATTCAGAATTAATTGTTCCATCAATGATGGCAAGCCGCCCTGGCAGCAAAACCCAAACCATGATACCACCAACACCACCATGTTTCACAGATGGAATAAGGTTCTTATGCTGGAATTCAGTGTTTTCCTTTCGCCTGACACAATGCTTCTCATTTAAACCTAAAAGTTCTATTTTGGTCTCATCTGTCCACAAAACATTTTGCCAATGGCCATCTGGCTTGTCCATGGGATCGTGAGTCAACCGTAGATGGGCAGGGATGTTCTTTTTGGAGAGGAGTGGCTTTCTCCTTGCAACCCTGCCATGCACACCATTGTTGTTCAGTGTTCTCCTGATGGTGTACTCATTAACATTAACATTAGCCAATGTGAGAGAGGCCTTTAGTTGCTTAGAAGTTACCCTGGGTTCCTTTGTGACCTTGCAGACTGTTACAAGCCTTGCTCTTTGTTAGTCGACCACTCCTGGGGAGGGTAACAATGATCTTCAGTTTCCTCCATTTGTACACAATCTGTCTGACTGTGGATTGGTGGAGTCCAAACTCTTTAGAGATGGTTTTGTAACCTTTTCCAGCCTGATGAGCATCAGCAACCATTTTTATGAGATCCTCAGAAATCTCCTATGTTACACTTCCACAAGCATGTGGTGTGAAGATTTTATGGATCCCTGCTCTTTAAATAAAACAGGGTGCAAACTCACACCTGATTGTCATCCCAATGACTGAAAACACCTGACACCTGATTTCACCTTGAAATTAAGTGCTTATCCCAGAGGTTCACATACTTTTTCCACTCACAGATATGTAATATTGGATCATAAATAAATTACCAAGTATAATACTTTTGTCATATTTGTTTCATTGGGTTCTCTTTATCTACTTTTAGGACATGTGTGAAAATCTGATGATGTTTTAGGTCATATTTATGCAGAAATGCAAAACATTCAGGGTTTACTAACTTTCAAGCACCACTGTATGTTCTAGTATGAGCAAATGATGGAGCTCTGTGCCATGTATGGATGCATTAAGAGCCATATGATCCTATTCTGTTATGGTGTTGGCGACCGTTTTAATCAAACTGATCTCTCTTTCTGGTACATTGACTCCTAATATCCAAGCCCAGTGGCCCACTAAATTGCCTTCCCTGTTGCATACTTAAAATAATGCCATTAACACTGACTCATGCCTCATTGTGTTGCTTTTAGCCAATATGCCACAGTACCCCTTGCCCTAGTGCTAAAACATTACTGAGGCAAAATAAAGGAGAGGGGAAACAGGGCAAAATATATGCTCAATATAGATGAGACCAGAATCTGACTACCCTGCCGAAACTACGCCCATTGTTGCCCAGGGAGACGATCATAAGAAACTCCCACCTCCTGGAGAAGTGAAATAAGCGCAGAGATGGGGAAGACTGTTGGTAAGATCAGTTTCAACTCGCCATCTAGCATGAGACTGATCCACACATAATAACCTGCAACATGGCCTAATCAATTTGCTACATGTCTTGTCTTATCTGTTTAATGCAGAATATTTTTTCCATTGGTGTCTATGCCTATACCTGCTATAATTCAGTACATGGACCTGCATGTGATCTAGACTATCTCCACTGCCTGCTAATGTATAATCAGAGCTGGAATGAATCTGTCACTGGTGAATGTATCCCTTACTGAACTCAGTTGTGACTGTTTTTGCCCTTTAATGTGTGATTTTTAAACTTTGGATCTGTATGGTACGAGAACAGTACTCAGTAGCAAAAAATTTCCTTGGAAAGACAGGGGCACCGACCCTTGAACACAGGTGTGGATGGGAAAGGATGGAGCAAACTACCTTGACCCTGAGCTACTGAGGCGACTGTATTAGCATTACATACAGTACTCTGCAAAAGTCTTAGGCACCCTAGATTTTTTACATAAATTTAGTATTTGATGTTTATTTTTGGTCTTCTGCATTATTGTGTCTAGATTATTGTGTCTTGATTTCCATACATCCATTTTCTGAAAGAAGAACAAGGAGTTCTGCAATAGATGGTATGACCTCCACAGAGCTCTGAATTCTACATCGTCAATGCTGGATTACCTGAACCGACAGAAGAAAGCGAGACATCCACAGTCTATAGATGAACTGTGGAAAGTTATCCAAGATTGGAATAAGCTTGGAATAATCTACCTGCCAATTGTCTTCTAACACTGCACGGCATTAAACCTACGAGAATTGATGCAGTTTTAAAGGCAAAGGGTGGTCACACCGATTATTGATTTTTAAAAATGTATTATTATTATTTGTTTACTGTTTACTCATTGAACTTTACTGTTCATTATTTTTGAAAGCATCTTTACTTTACAGATTATTTGTTTTACCTTAGAGTTTTGCACAGTCCTGTACCTTCAGAATTATTTAATTCTAAAGTTTAATTTAGAATTAAATAAAGCTTTAATTCTAACCCTAAAGTTAATTCTGGACGGATGTTGGGTTATCATAACCAGGTGTTCCCATCATCGTATTTGTGTTTTTCTTCATTGAAAATAAATAAGGACACTGTCTATGTCTGCAATAAGCATTTATTGATGCATGTAATGGCTGTGAACGGATACGGAAGTCCTTAGTGTATGTGGTAACAGATGGCATGTTCCCAGTTGCAGTGAAGTCTCAATAAAAGATGCCAGACTGCCCGGGAGAGCAGGATGTGCAGAGTAGGGAACAAGCCAGAGTTCACACCCTTTAGTCCAAATAAGGCATGTGTTTATTAAGATACATATTCAGTTAATATACAATTCTTTACTTCTTTAATATTATATGTCTGTATAAGTGTGTGAACATCTTTGCCTTTGTCACAAATATGGATTTACCAATTGGTTTCAAAATTGTTCACAATTCAAACCACATCAACAGCAAATAAAGGACTAGCCTTGGCTCTGATCAGAGAATGTGCAGGCAGACACCAAAGTGGTTTTTCATGGAGGAGCACAAAGACCATGATGATTAAAACATACCTCTGTGGAAGTGTGAAAAAATCAAGCTCTTGGCATGTGGCATACTACATTTGTGGAAGGTCATTGTCTCATTAAAGAAATGCTTTCACTTCCATTTTCAACTACATTATGCCCAAAGGCTGATTTCAGTCAACTATATTTAGATCAAAGACTCTTGTTTGTCACAAATAATTAGCAAAACATGTCATTCCCATTAAAATAAAATATGTAATACAATTATGGTACATAAGATAAATCTGATTATATGAAAACAAGCCCTTAACTCTGTTATTGATCACCGCTAGTAATGTACTATTCTCTTCAAGTGAAAATTAAGACTCCAAAAGTCTTTCAATGTGGAATGCAGTCGAAACATTTCTTAAATATCAATTATTAAAAGTCTTATTGATTTTGGTCCCATGTACGCATTGTACACTACTACAACAACAACAACAAAAACTTGCATGTTATGTGCATGTGCGGCCATGTTTTTTTCTTCAATTTAGCACATTTATTTTGATAGATATTAAAGAGTTGTCTTCGAGTCACATTTCAGTGAAGGTTGCAAGTCAATAAACAGTCACGGAGGAGATGAAGAAGGAGATGACGTGTTTCAATTAATTCAAAATGGAGGAAAAGCCAATGTAGTTGAAACTATCTTTTAATAAGTTTTGAAAAAGTTTGTTTCTGTATAAATTTGTTCCGTATGTGCATTAAACACTTTTTGTTCAAGCCAAATCGGTCTAAAGTTTTCCTTTTCAGTTGTTTGCTATAGCGCAACCATAAGGCCAAACGATTTTCATAGTCTAAATTCTTATCATGGTCCACTGTACCGCCAAGCTTGGTGAGTTTTTGAGAAACTAGCTGGGATTCATAGACTTCTCTGTAAAATAATAAAAATCCGTACAATTCCAATGGCTTTCCAACGCCCTGTAGTGTTTTTGTCCCCTACTAATGTGAAAGTGGTTAAATGTTTGCGCAATGTAATGTTATTAATGTTTTGATGTGCCAGCCCATGCTTTGTGTATTCTTGTAAAAAACAGAACTCGTACACATTGATAGTCAACTTATTTGTTAAATGTTATCTCAGATATTTAAGACTTCCATGCTTACCTTGACTAATGATGAGCCCTGATGGATTCATAAATAGTTCTGATAATTGATTCATATTGTCTATCCTCATTAATATTAGGTATATCATTCATAGAAAAAATTGATCTGTAATGATGATTCCGACTACTGCTTACAGGTGCCAGTGTAACTTTATTAATTTATTTAGAATTATTACACATTCAATATTTTATGAGCCAGGCGATATAATAATGAATACATCACTGTTTACTATTTTGGCAAAATCAATCAATAATGACTTTTCATTAAATATAAAATTAACCCAAAAACCTCAACAGAAAAAAAAAAACAAAGGTAAAGTAAATACTGCTTAATTTCATTAGGTTCCCCACCATCTTTAAAGGTATTAAAGAGTACATTCACCCTTGGAATGCTTAAATTTTTGGGGAAGAAAATATATCTTGAAGAATAGTGTACATGACTGCATTTAAATAAGAGATTAATGTCATTGATTGACTGACACTAAAGTGTATCGAGAAATGTTTCCACTGAGACAAGCAACATTCACGGAAGACTTTAACATTAGTTCTATTTTTTTCTTTAATCCCACCTGAAATCGTGTCCGACCATCTCGTAAAACTTGATATTAAATGGCCTGTAGAAGTCCCTCAGCTGCTCGATGATTTCCTGGTCAATCTGCACGTGTGTTCTTCCCTTTGACTTGCCCAAGCAGCGAGGTGAGCTGCTGCTCTCCGGCTTCTTCAGGCAGGGGAAGCCCTTCGTCTTGTTGAAGTAGAAGTGCTTGTCCGAGACGATGCGTTTCAGCCCCAGGAAGTCCTGCACGCGGCCCAGCTCCCCCGCAGGGTCCGTGATGAGCTGCTCCCCGCTGACGAAGTGGATCTGTGAGAGCCGGAAATACTGCAGCCAGTTTTCCAGGTGGAGTGTGTACAGGCCGATGCGGATAGCATTCCAGGAGGTGTCCACCACACCCAGGCTCCGGTTCTTGAAGGCCAGTTCCTCAAAGCTTGGGATGTCAGGCTTCTTGGACAGGGTCTGCGTATAATCGGAGATTGCCCTGGTAACAGGGTTGCGTACAACCACAATGAGTTTTGTGTCCCGGGACATGCTGGAGATGCGCCTAGGTGCCTCCTGCGTCACAAAATAGCTGGGTGTCTTCTCCATGGTAATCTGGCTCTCCAGAGTCCGTGGCATGAGGCCTCTGCAAAAACAACCAAAGTACAAGAGCTGTTACTACATAATATTCAGGTGACACATTAAACCAACCGCGGGTAAAAAAGGCTTATAATTATTTCTTTAAATTATCGTTTTAAAGTAAATTTATGGAACTTTGTATCTTTGCCTTGCCAATGTCAAGCTATATAACTAAAAGCAAGACTAAATACAATTTTCTTTTCTTTTCAATATTTTATTATCTAGCATTTTGTCCAGTGACACCTGCAGGGACATGATTCATGGTGAGCTGTTTTAAGATAACCATGAGAAACTATCAAATTTAATTCCAAACATGCAAAAAATAAAGGAAGCAGTTTGCTTGAAATTCTGAAAAAAAGCGCAGCAGTGAATATGAAAACTGAAAACTGTAAATCATTCCTTAATTTAATCATTTGTACATACTCCTACTTATGGTGGCTTGCAAAAGTTTTCAGACCCCTGACCAATTCTCTCATATTTCCGAGTTACCAGTGGTACATTGAAATGTCTGTTTTATCATTCATTTTAAAACACAGAAACTCTGTTAAGACAGATGAAAGAAACTGCCCTAACAAGGCCTCATTTACCTTACCATTGGCCTCCACCTGTGAACCATTAAAGTTGGAGTCACATTTTCTGGATAAAAACCCCACTGTTTAAGGTCTTTTGTAAATCTGTGAATATGAGGGAAAATAAAGACCAAAGAGCATTCTACAGAAGAGTTATAGTAGTACAAATTCATAGACTATGAAAAGGGTACACGACAATATCCAAGTGTTTGGCTATCCCTGTGAGCATAGTTGGATCAATAATCAGGAAACAGAAGCTGCATTGCACCACCCAGACACTGCCAAGAACAAGCTTCCCCTAAAAATTCTGCACTCAAACAAGCTGCCACTTGTGAGAGAAGCCACAAAGAGGTCAACAATAATTTTGAATGGAGATGAAGTAATGGTGCACTAGTCAACTATATCAAGAGCTCTGCATAAAACAGGCCCGTGTGGGAGGGTGGCAAGACAGAAGCTGTTACTCAAAAAGGTAACGTACTTACCCTAAACGTACCATCTGGAGAAAGCATGAAAGTGACCTAGCTGTGATGTGGGAAAAAGGTTTTGTGTCGTCAGATGAGACCTTAAGCTTTTTGGTCAAAACTCAAATGCTATGTGTGGCACAAACCTAACATTGCCCATGCCTCAAGATGCACCATCCCTACAGTAAAATACGGTGGAGACAGTATCATGCTATGGGGATGTTTCTCATCGACTGGGCATCTTGTTAGAATTGAAGGAAGAATGGACGGGGCAAAATACAGGGAAATACTGCAAGAGAACCTGCTTCAGTTCGCAAAAAATCTGAAGCCTGGAAGGAAATTCACTTTTGGCAGGACAGTGATCCCAAGCATTCAGTCATAATTCCATTGGGAATCTGTGGCAATGTTTTAAAATTGCATTCCATAAGTGTCATCCATCCCACCTGAACAACCTGGAGCAAATCTGCTGAGCAGAATGGGCCAAAATCACTCTGCAACTGTGTGCGAAGGTGGAATATGTTTACCCCAAAAGACTTAAAGTTGTTATTGTAGCAAAAGGTGGCTCTACCAAATATTAATGTGTGAGGGTTGGATCCTTAACCAAGTAATATTTCTGTTTTTATTTGTCATCCAAATATATCCCAACATGGAACCAATGTCACCTTGGAAAATTGATTTTGAGTTTCAGTGTTTAAAAATAATTTATCGACGGGAACAAAATTTCAACGTGCCATAAGTAATTCAGTAATGTGAGAGACTTGGTGACAGGTCTGAATAATTTTTGCATTGTTTATCAGCTCTGTTGCTAGATCATCTCATTATAACGTGAAAGATAATCATGATCTGTAGGTCTCACTCAATAATATCAATGGGGACTTGAAAAGAGAAGTAGTGCTTGTTAACAGCAATGCTTTGATGAAATTGGAAAAAAAAAATGTATATTACATTTTCATATTTTTTTTACTATACTCAGGGGTTTCGAAAAAATGTTAACAATCGATGTTATCGTAAATGTAAAAATGTTCAGAGTAATAAAATACAAATACTGTGTGCTGGTTTTCCACATTAAATGTTTTTTTTTTTTTTTTTTTTTTTTTAATTGGGGGAAAATTGAACCAGTGCTTGTTAAGTCAAGGTAAACTGCTACGATACAGTTGTGCATTGCAACATTCCCTTTCAGAACTATTTTTTTTTTTTGCCTTTTGAAAGTTCTGCATTGATATTTAAACAAGAAAAAAAGAAGCTGAAAAGCTTTTCTTTTAATTACAGGGAGTGCAAATTACTGTTTTTGCGTTACGACAGCTTTTCATACTAAGAGTCTTCACTAAATCGGTCGGTGGAAAGTATGGGCTTTGATAACAGCAATTCCTTTTGGATGCCTTTCAGATATATGAAAAAGCCTACAAATAGTTGGCAATATGGTAAAGTTTCCTGCAAAACGCCTTTGTATGAACGAGACATTCAAGCTAATTGAGTTCCTCTGTTTCATGTACAAAATCAAAATATGTTTTGATTTTTTTTTTTAATCATAACCTTAGTACCCATGATTTATAGAATAAAAAATAAAAAATTGTTTTACTCCCCAATGGTCCTATCATTACTGAAACAGGCTTTTGTTCCAGGAAAATGTCAGGTGTTTGCATTCTATCCTATCCAGCAGAATTCAGAGCGCAGCAAAGGTCTTCAATGCAAACACTGCCAGTTGTTTTGCGTTTTAAGGGTTGAAAGCGTAAATTAACCAAAAAGTTATTAAAGGGCCATCAATAAATAAATCTGCATCATACTAGGAGTTGGTGATCCTGTGTACGATTTCAACATCTGTGTTCGTATATATGAGCATGTCACCTTTTATTGTCTCTTGTTTATTATTTTGCTTTTGTTTGATCGAATCATGTCAAATTTAACAGATGAGATTAACAGAACCGTTAAAAAGCCTGCAAGTTGGTCTGATATGTCTCGATTATTCATTCTCTGGGGGCACAAACACCCCTTTTGGTCTATTCTTTGCATTTTTATAAATATATTTTACTGTCTGCTCTGTCAGGAATGCTAATGTAAGAGAAAATCAATAAAGCCACACAAAGCAATGCCCTTAAATTAATAGGAGAGAATAGTTTTAGAATTGTAATGTGCTTTCTTCCTGATTATATCGATAGGGCGCCTTAATATTTCCTGGCAGAATGTCGACAGCACAGTTATTTTGCAGTCCATCACAACATAAACTATTGACATTTGATTTAATCTTAATGCACTGTGACCCTGGTTTTACCGGTGATATGAAGAAGCTGTTTCTCATAGTACACATTGTCATCATACTCCTAGAGTGGTGAGAGGTGAGAATCTTAAAATAAAGTCACTGCGTCAACACCTTAGGAACTTACTTTACAGTAGATATTTATTACAACTTGTTGGTACCTGCAGATATAACACTAGTGTTATCTTTGAATATGACTAACAGAAGTATGCTTTTGACTGGAATGTCAATAATCTCTCACATTAATTCAAATAATGACAACAATCACTCCCCCCCTGCGGAAACTTCAGATACTTTAGGAAGAATATGCCCTGTGTTACGTGTAACCATAGGGATCCACTGATATATACACACATATATATATACACACACACACACACACACTGCATTGATTCAGTGATTAATTCAGTCCTTTTTTTTTGGAACGAAAAATGGATCAACACAATGTGGCCTCTTCTTATGAAATATTGAAAAAATGTTCTGTAAAGTCATACATTTATAATCCAAAGCATTCAGCTGTGCCGTCTGGATGTTAGGGGAAACATAAATTATCATGTCATTGTGATTGTTTACACAAGGTATTTCATGAGAATGGCCTCATAGCATGACCCATATTACTTCTGATTCCGCCCTTCCGACAGCAGAGTCAATTTTCCCTTATTAAAGAATTAAATGATTGTTTAAGAATGCAATCTTGTGAAGTAGGTAATTAAGTTACTCAGTAATGCAAGGACCATTATTGGAAGACAGTAATTTTTAATATTCAATGACTACCCTCTCAGTTTAATCTGGCTAATAATTATCACCCACCATTAAGGCTTTTAATCAGTGAAATTCTCAAATTCTCTAAAAGAAGGCTGGACACTGAGGTCCGAGGTCAGAAAACATTCGGTTTCCCATCGCTTGCATGGAAAAAGCGCCTTGTTGCAGAGGTACTAGCAGGAGCTCTGTGTCGGCTGTGACCTTTGGAGCCACCGTTCTGAGAGCAGAGCTTGTGAGAGCACCGGGGAAGTCTTGGAGCCCTATTTCCATTTGTGCTGCGAGACTGAGGAGGTGAAATGCTGTCTTAAAAAAAAAACTAAAAAAAAACCAATCACAATTTTGGAAAGCCCAGCCATGAGTGAAAAAAAGGAAACCAGGGAGTGCAAAAAGGGAATCAGGTTTGAGGGAAATTAAACAGCGAGATTAAATGGGGGACCGGAATTTTAAATAAATGGAGACTACAAGGGCAGGAGCGGAATCACCTCGAAAGCTGCAAGCCCTGACTGCTTTGCTAACAGGCGTTTACATTCCAAACAGACCAATTCACTTTCTGTTCATGCATTCCCCTTGCATACAAATCTTATTTAATGCACATATAAAGAAAATTGAAAATATCTCCATATTAAGGTCACAGTGTACACATTTCCAATGGGTGCCTTTAAAGCATCCATTGGATTTTAATGACCCTGAAACACATGTTAAGTCTCTGGTCACAAATAAGAAGTTGATAAACAAAAAAACAAAAACAAATCTTTAAAAAGCAGAACATACATTTCATGTGCTGTCTTGAAATGAGCTCACCTTGATACATCATCACCATGTTGCCATATGTCTTACAATAAGGTAAGATTTTCTTAACTCTGGTGTCAATTCAGATATCGATTCTTTAGTTGAACAAAACAGCCAGGGATAAAACTTTGGTAACTATAATCAGTCCCAAACTTCCCACTGAGAATTTGCACTATCCTGTCGGCTATTTACTTTTAATTTAAATTAAATTCAAACTAATTTACCATATAGGTTTTCTTTTTAATGTTTGGCAAAAAGTCATTTTGAAACGAACTCAAAGACTTGAGAAGGGAGATGGAACAGGCAGCAGAGAATCATAAGAATGATGAGTGGCGTGGCGATCCGTACCTGAAATAATAAAGCTAGCACAGTGTGGCTTTTAAAATGTGTATTACTTGAAAACTAACTTAGAAACTCCTATCCAGTATAAAGGTACTTTTTCACATCGAATGAGTCTTTTCTGGTGGAATACAGTACATGCTTAACACATTTTTTGCATAATTAAACATTCAGTTACGATGCAATACAGCCAAATGTTGTAAGCTGTCTTTATAATTAAAAAAATGGACACAACAATGTAGATTAATTTGCGATTCATGTATATTTGGAGTGAGCATATTTTCATTGTGCCCAGTGTTATTCAATGCTTAAAAAAAGGATCTCCCCAACCCAGTTGATCCATTTAAACAGTTTTTTTTCTGTTTTAGGATTAGCCATTGGTAACCTGTGCAGTCCCCGAGATATTGATTATTCCAGACTGATTTATGGGCATGTGTTATATGCTGTGGATTCTCAGTTAGCCTTTCCAACTCAGAACCATTACATACATTAATTCACCCTGTAAGATGAAAGAGCACCTTTCACCACACTAAACTTTACTGATTAAATATGCACTATGTGTTTTAGAGGGCCTGCTTAATTGAAACCAGAGGATAGAAACATTTGTATTGTATTGTGGTGTCCAAAATACATACATCAATACAATATTATTTATAAAATATAAGGAAATCAGGTAAGAACACTCACTTTTCTTACAACACATGGACATTGCATAGTCCTTTTTATAGAAAGGTTTTTCCACTGAGCCTCTGTATACTAATGTGTTTTATATATACCGTTTGCTGATCTGCTACTCGGGCACAGTGTGAAGTTCCTTACTCATCTTCTGTACACTTATATAACGTAAGTGATGTTGTGTACCTACTGTTGCCAATCTGCTACTCTGGCATAGTGTGAATTTCCTCACTCATCTTCTGTACACTTATGTAACGTAACTGATGTTGTGTACCTACTGATGCCAATCTGCTACTCTGGCACAGTGTGAATTTCCTAACTCATCTTCTGTACACTTATGTAACGTAACTGATGTTGTGTACCTACTGTTGTCAATCTGCTACTCGGGCACAGTGTGAATTTCCTCACTCATCTTCTGTACACTCATGTAACATAACTGATGTTGTGTACC